>JAODAL010011767.1:0-98391 GCA_025379985.1 Phyllomedusa bahiana
AATCTCCACCCAAAACCTCCCCCCATAACTCTGCCCAATCTCCATAACCTCCCCTCATGTAATCCCCATCTATAACCTGTGCCCCATACATCTCTACCCTAATCTCCTAAAACCTCCCTCATGTAATCTCCATCCCTAACCTGCCACCCCATACATCTCTGCCCTAATCTCCTGATACCTCCCTCATGTAATCTCCATCCATAACCTCCCCCCATACATCGCTACCCTAATCTCCTGATACCTCCCCTCGTGTAATATCTGTCCATATCCTCCCCCCTACATCTCTACCCTAATCTCCTGATACCTCCCCTTATGTAATATCCGTCCATAATCTATTCCCCCATACATCTCTGTTGAGGCTTAGCATGGGGTGAGCACAATATGAGATTCACAAAACGGTGGAAGCCTGCTTTTCAGCAGCCATAATGCAGGGGGGTAGAACAGCCTGAAATAGACATCAGCAAGGCATGATGGGAGCTGTACTCTGGTCCCCACATGGACTACTCAGGGTGGAGGCATCGGTGCAGTGACGGGTACTGGATGGAGACATTGGTGCGTTGTCGGGTAGTGGGTGGAGCTGGCGGTGTGGTGACAGGTGCTGAGTGAAGCTGGTGGTGCAGTGACGGGTACAGGGTGGAGGCGGCGGTGTATTGACTTTAAGGAAAGCTGAGCTTGGCTGCTGTATTGAAGAAAGATTAGAAAAGGCTGATAAGTAAGGAGTTACAGTAGTTAGGATGGGAAGGGATTAGGGCAACAATAAGGGTTTTCCCAATTCCATAGTGAGATAAGGGCGGATTCTGGAGATGGTTTTCATGTGCAGAAAACATGTTTAGTAGATGAGGTAGATGCAAAAGTTCATTTTTTGCGAGAGGACATGTGAGGAACAGCAACTAGACAGTCACTGGGGTTGTGTAGTAGCACAGGGGTGATGCCGCAGAGAGAGGTTGATGGTCATCAGCTCAGAGATGGGGCTAAAAGCCAAATCTGCTGATAGTGTCCAATGGGAGCCGTGTAGAGGGGAGAGGACCTAGAACTGATCTTAAAACATCACAAAAACCCTTCATATTTGGTATCTCCGGAATCGCCCCGACCTGCAGAATACAGATAACACCTCATTTATACAGAGAAGAAACTCCATCTAATTAAAACCCATGTAAACATGGCAGAGGTACATTCCCCCCCCCTCCCGTTTTCTATGTAGATTAAAAAAAAAAAAAAAGTTCTGGCTTTTGGAAGACATCTAGTAAAAAAATGAAGAGCAAAAAAAATATGACCAATTGTAAGGAAGAGGTTAAGCATCATTTCCGTGCCCTTGATAGGAAGTTAATATACAATTGTGACAAGTAATACCTGGAATTTTCTGAGTATTTAAGACAGTCTGACCCTTGTTACAGTCCAATGTGAATGAATCCACTGGTTTCCTAACCTCTTACCTTTCTGGCCTACAAGCCTAGGGACCGCCTCCAATAGATGACCGCACTCCTCATCCCTTTCCAGAATATTCCACCCTCTGGTTACTTTGACTAATAAGGTTGGAGCTGATCATATGTTATGTACATTTATGTTCCTGAGGTTTTTTATCCTAATGACGTCTGGTGATGCCCTCCGACCTCTTCATCTATCTTCCTATGTCCCCTAACCACACACTGTTCTGCTATGTTACTGTAACAAAAGTGTCTGGACTGGTAATAGAGGGAAGGTATATCTGCCCAAGATTCCTAAGGTCTGTCACGTAAACAGCAGCCAGAATTAGAAGTGTCAGAGATCTAAAAGATCTCTTGTTTAGGGTTTAGTAAAACCCGTTTTGCAAGGGCTGGTTTGCTGGAGTGGGGATAGCGAGGGCGGGCCCCACTCCACCTGGACAGGCCGGGTCTTGGGCTGTCTAATTAGGCTCAGGTGTGTCCGCCTTATATAAGGCCAGAGTCGCAGACACACAGTCTCTCAGCCTGGGAACAGGTTATCTGACAAGAGCCTGTGGGAGCATCTTTTTGTGGTGCTGTGATTCTGCTGTTATTTGGTGACTGGTATTAGGCCGGCGCTGTGTTAGGAAGGATTTTCCTGATGTTTAGTTAGAGCCGGTCAGGCAGAGGATTTGTTTTGTTTTCTGTACCACATGCTTACAATAAAACTGACTGCGGCCAGTTTTAAAAGAACTTCTGGTGTCGTTTTGGATTTCTGTGCCTGCTGAACTGTGCCCGTCTACCCAGGAGATGACCACCCCGCTACCTAATCCCTTACAGTTACCCATATCCTTATAAACGTTGGGGGGAGGTGGGGTGACAGCTTTCTGGTCTCACTATGTTCTTCCGATCCCTGGGTTTAGAACACATGGTGGTACATAACACGTTCCCCTTCTTACTTCCACATCCAAATATTGGACAGCCTAGGCCCCCTTCCCGACCATGAACATTTACCGGGATAATACATTGAGCAAATACCTTACCACACATATCACTATAATACTGCTACCAAACAAATCCCACTATACCACCATTACCAATAGTGCTGCTACATAAGGTCCTGATTATACAGCCAGAACATGACTACAAATTACCACCACATAGTGACTGAATAATACCCCTACACTATTACTGAATAAAGATCAGTATACAAAGACCAATATTACCACTATACAGTGCCCATATAGTGGTAGATACCAGTGTACACAGGCTCTGCAGACTGTATATTACCACTATACAGTGCCCATATAGTGGTAGATACCAGTGTACACAGGCTTTGTAGACATAGAAGTGATTATACTGCCATTACATATTGTGACTCACAGGTGACGTTTCTCTGAGTCGTTGACTTTCCCTTTTGTTCTGCATCTGGTCCAGACCGCCGTGATGACATCTCCTGGCCGCCACTCATCCCGGCAGATTTGGACACAAATATCTTAGAATCCTCACTTTTTCAGCACCTCCCTCACTGTCCCCCACCTCTGTAAAGCTTCCCAGGGGTGGGATAGCCCTTATAGGCCATAGCTTAGAGTCTCCTATAGGGGTGGGCAGGAACAGAAGACTAACCCCCTGGAGATTGTGCTTCAGCTATAGCCTGTACCCCACAGAATCATATTGCCAAGTAGGTTGGTATGCTCCAGGTAAATAGGTAACCAGTACTTTGGCCACAGTAGGTAGATAGGTCCCAGTTAGGTAGGTAGGCCCCAGGCAGGCAGTATTTAGTTCCCAGTTAAGTAGGCAGCCCCCAGGTAGATAGGTAGGCCACAGTTAGCTAGGTAGGCAGCAGGTGGGCCCCAGGTAAGCTGGAAGTGGGGACTAGGTAGTAGGCTATAGGAGCCCAAATAGGTAGATAGGCTATAGGTGAGGCCCACATAGGCAGGTGGGATTAAGGTAGGTTTATAGGGGGTCCCCATATTTATAGACAGGCTTAAGGTAGGTTATAGGGGGCTCCATATAGGTAGACAGGCTTATAATAAGTTATAGTGGAGCCCATATAGGTAGGCAAGCTTAGGGGTAAGTTTTAGGGGACCCCACATAGATAGGCAGGCTTGGGGTTGATTACAGGGGGGACCCACATAGATAGGCAGGCTTAGGGTTGGTTACAGGGGAACCCACATAGGTAAGCAGGCTTAGGGTAGTGTATATTAGTATTAAAGAAAAAAAAAACGTACCTGGCCCGATGATATGACGTCATTGCGCCGCGCACGTGATCAGTTAGGGTGGATGCCTGGTAGGCCTAAGACCTTAGGTCTAACAGGTGGATTAGCTAAGACCGGGCAGTCCTGCTTCCGAAAGCTCAGGCCAGAGGACCTGAACGTTTTGAGGCAGGGGAGCCAAGCCCCATAGCAGTTGGTATGGCTGATCCCTCAGTAGTTCCGCCCCGTTGGACAGTTCAGACTCTTTGACATTTTATCAATCTGTGTCTACTGAACAGATATTGTACAGATTGGTCTAGTTCTTCTTCAGAGCCCCCCATAAAAGAAACACATGGTCCCCATATCTGAGCCGTGTAA
The DNA here is from genome assembly GCA_025379985.1 of Phyllomedusa bahiana. NCBI lineage: Eukaryota > Metazoa > Chordata > Amphibia > Anura > Hylidae > Phyllomedusa > Phyllomedusa bahiana. The sequence goes on from JAODAL010011767.1 coordinate 3,974, forward strand.
TTATGTGCCCAGAAAGTGGACAACTGGACACCGACTGTGCTCCAAATGCAGAACATATTTGTGTAACTCGGAGCTGCCGGAGACCCCATCAAAATAATATTCCGAATAGTTCTTTGTCAGTATCAGATCCAATAAGTTTATAAGGAAGGAGGTGTGTGTGTCTGTGTGTTTAGCCGGCTCCTCCATACTCACTCCACTGTGCCCTCCACTCAGCAGTGAAGTAAATATATATATATATATATATATATATGTGTGTCTATATAGTACACCCCTCACATTTTTGTAAATCTTGTATTCTATCTTTTCATGGGACAGCACTGAGGATCTGACACAATGTAAAGTAGTCAGTGCACAGCTTGTATCACAAGGGAAATTTGTTGTAAAGTAATCAACACAATAGAGGATAATGTGTTATTACAAAGGGATCTGGATAATTTGGAGGCCTGGGCTGAGAAATGGCAGATGAGGTTTAACACTGATAAATGCAAGGTTCTGCACATGGGGAGGAAAAATCCATTACATGATTACCATATATACTCGAGTATAAGCCGACCCGAGTATAAGGCGAGGCACCTACTTTTGCCACAAAAAACGGAAAAACTTATTGTCTCGTGTATTAGCCTAGGGTGGAAATTGCAGCGGCTACTTTTAAATTTGTAATATAAAAATGGATACCAATAAAATTACATAGTCAGTTTAATGTCCCCCATAGGCAGGTATAAGCAGTTTAATGTCCCCCATAGGCAGGTATAAGCAGTTTAATATCTCCCATAGGTATGTAGAGGCAGGTATATGTCCTCCATAGGCAGGTATAGGCAGTTTAATGTACCCCATAGGCAGGTATAGGCAGTTTAATGTCCCCATAGGCAGGTATAGGCAGTTTAATGTCCCCCATAGGCAGGTATAGGCAGTTTAATGTTCCCCATAGGCAGGTTTAGGCAGTTTAATATCTCCCATAGGTATGTAGAGGCAGGTATGTCCTCCATAGGCAGGTATATGAAGTTTAATATCCCCCATAGGAATGTATAGGCAGGTATGTCCTCCATAGGCAGGTATAGACAGTTTAATGTTCCCGATAGGCAGGTATAGGTCCTACATAGCCAGGTATATGTCCCCCATAGGCTGGTATATGTCCTGTATAGGCAGGTATATATCCCCCATAGGCAGGTTATAGGCAGGTAAGTGTCCCTCATAGGCAGGTTATATGCAGACATATGTTCCCCATAGGCAGGTTATAGGCAGGTATATGTCTCTATAGGCAGGTATATGTCCTTATAGACAGGGTAAAGGCAGGTATATGTCTCTATAGGCAGGTATAGGCAGCTATTTGTCTCTATAGGCACGGTATAGGCAGCTATTTGTCTCTGTAGGCAGGGTATAGGCAGCTATTTGTCTCTATAGGCAGGGTATAGGCAGCTATTTGTCTCTATACGCACGGTATAGGCAGCTATATGTCTCTATAGGCAGGGTATCGGCAGCTATATGTCTCTATAGGCAGGGTATAGGCAGCTATATGTCTATAGGCAGGGTATAGGCAGCTATATGTCTCTATAGGCAGGGTATAGGCAGCTATATGTCTCTATAGGCAGGGTATAGGCAGCTATATGTCTCTATAGGCAGGGTATCGGCAGCTATATGTCTATAGGTAGGGTATAGGCAGCTATTTGTCTCTATAGGCAGGGTATAGGCAGCTATATGTCTCTATAGGCAGGGTATCGGCAGCTATATGTCTCTATAGGCAGGTATAGGTAGGGTATAGGCAGCTATATGTCTCTATAGGTAGGGTATTGCCAGATATTTGTCTCTATAGGCAGTTAATGGCAGCTATATGTCTCTATAGGCAGGTATAGGCAGCTATATGTCTCTATAGGCAGAGTTTAAAAAAAACCAAATACAAACACTTACCTCACTCCCTCGCTGTCCAGTCTCTCTCCTTCATCTTGGGGCACAGGCAGGGTGATGTCATCAGGCCGTGTACGCAGCGTGATGACATGCGCGTTGCCTGTGCCGGAAACTCCGGACAGCCGCGAGTCTGCGGCCGCCTGGAGTCCAGTCCGGAGGAGTCGCATACAGGGGAAGAGATCGCTGACAGCGCCCGGGCCACTGAAGTACTGCTGTACTCGGCCTTCAGTTATATGCGCTCCCTGAGGAGTCGCGTATAACTGAAGTGTCCCTGCCGGCGTCCGGGCCATCGCAGCGCCCAAGCGCCCAGCGCCGACAGTGACTCGAGTATAAACCGAGGAGGGATTTTTCAGCACATTTTTTGTGCTGAAAAACTCAGCTTATACTTGAGTATATATGTACGATACATGTGAAATGGAAAAAGGATGGGTAAAAGTGACTGGAGAAGGACTTGAGAATCCTGGTGGACAGTAAACTTAATTGTAGCAGCCAGTGTCAGGTAACAGCTGCCAAGGAAAATAGTATCATGGGGTGCATTAAAAGGGGCATAGCGGCACATGATGGGAACATTATTCTCCCATTATACAAGTCACTGGTTAGACCACACATGGAATATTGTGTACAGTTTTGGGCACCAGTGCACAGGAAAGACATTGTAGAGCATGAACACGTACAAAGGTGGAAACAAGAGTAATAAAAGGACTGGGTGGACTGCAATACCCAGAAAGATTAGCAAGATTAGGGTTATTTAGTTTAGAGAAAAGACGGCTTCGGGGGGACAGAATAAATATGTTTAAATACATCCAAGGTTAATATAGAGATTTCTCTCAAAATTTATTTATACACAGTACTGTATCTAGAACAAGGGGGCATCCTCTATGTCTTGAGGAAAGAAAGTTTCTACATAAACATAGAAATTGATTCTTTACTGTTAGAGCGGTGAGACTGTGGAACTCTCTGCCAGAGGAATTTGTCATGGTGAATTCAATAACCGAGTTCAAGAAGGGCTTGGATGCATTTCTGGAGCGTAATAATATAACAAGTTATAGTGACCGGGATTCTGGAGAAGGGTCTGGATACATTTCTAGATGTAATAATATAACAAGTTATAGTGACCGGGATTCTGGAGAGGGGTCTGGATACATTTCTAGATGTAATAATATAACAAGTTATAGTGACCGGGATTCTGGAGAAGGGTCTGGATACATTTCTAGATGTAATAATATAACAGGTTATAGTGTCTAGGATTCTGGAGAGGGGTTGTTGATCCAGGGATTATTCCGATTGCCGGATTGGAGCCGGGAAGGAACTTTTACCTTAAAATGAGGACAATTGGTTCCTGCCTCATTGGGGCTTTTTGCCTTCCTCTGGATCAACACTTTAGCAACACTTTAGTGAGATGGGCTGAACTGGATGGACGTTGTCTCTTTTTCGGCCTTACAAACTATGTAACTCAAATTAATTCAGCACAGCCATCAGTGTCAAAACCACTGGCAACTAAAATGAGTAGATCCCTAAGTGAAAATGAGAAAATGTTCCCAATTTGCCATTTTCCCTCCCCAGAGTCATGCGACTCGTTAGCGTTACACGGTCTCAAGTGTGAATGGGGAGCAGGTGTGTTAAATTTGGTCTTATCGCTCTCGCACTCTTTCATACTGGTCACTGGAAGTTCAACATGACTCCTCATGGCAAAGAACTGTCTGAGGATCTGAGAAAAAGAATTGTTGCTCTGCATAAAGATGGCCGAGGCTATAAGAAGATGCCAACACCCTGACTCTGAGCTGCAGAGCGGTGGCCAAGACCATACAGCAGTTTAACAGGACATGGTCAACCAAAGAAGTTGAGTGCACTTGCTCAGCGTCCTATCCAGTGATGAGCGCTGCTGGCATTGCTGCAGATGGGTGGGGTGTCAGCCTGTCAGTGCTCAGAACAAAAGCCGTGCACTGAACCAAATTGGTGTGCATGGCTGTCGTCCCAAAAGGAAGCCTCTTCTAAAGATGATGCACAAGAAAGCCAGCAAACCGTTTGCTGAAGACAAGCAGACTAAAAATTCAAAAACTATCAAAAGGCACATAGGAATTTTTTGAAAAAGCATTTCTGCTACTTAGGATACATGAAAAATGTTTGAGGTTCTAAGTTCACATTTTTGCTCAAAGCTGCTTAAGCCCACCTCCCGATCTTCAAGGGGACCTCAAATGCAGATGGGTCCTAACACTAACGTTTCCTCTCTTTAGGGGCTGTTCAGACCTCTATACTTCAGGGAGTGAAAGCACCAGCTACTAAGTACACTGCATTGATTTAAAAACCTGTGAAGGTGGGTGGAGTGCGAAAAACCAACAAAGGCAGCCACTCCTCCAATGCACAAGCTAGAAGACAATATTTGGCTTTGCACATCCTAAAACTTTTTTGAAAAAGAGCATAGGTGCAGCAATATACATACACATTCCAATATCAGCAGCACACATCAACTAAAAAAAACTGTCAAAAGGCACATAGGGATTTTTTTGAAAAAGCATTTCTGCTACTTAGGATACATGAAAAATTTTTGCGTTTTGATCAAAAATGTGAACTAAGAACATTCTGGGCCGCACTCTTATACTATCTATACACTGACTACTTAACACTGTATCAATGTGTCAGATCTTTAGTGTTGTCCCATGAAAAAGAAAACAATTATTTTTTTTGTGGGGGGGGGTACTTATTTTTTTTTGGAAATGTGTGTGAGAAAATATTTTACAGTCGTTTTTCCTGGGGAAAAAAACTTGGGCCTTTAAAAGGCTTCATTTTCTTTTTCCAGTTTTCTTCTGGGGGGTAAACCACTATAGTGTTGGGTTAAAATTTTTATGTTCAGAATAGAGGTGTATTTAAAAATGTGATCTTGCTTCAATCCTCCTCATTTCTTTTAGGTTCCTCAGGGGCCAGGGGCTCTCCGCTAAAGAAAAAAAGGCCCCTTTTTATCAATTTAACCCCCCCGGATGGACAAGGTTTGGGGACCTCAGGGCCCACCAGGGTAAAATTTGACCTCACCCTGGAAAATCATTTTTTTGGTAACTGGAGAGGTGAGAGTTCACATGGCTTGTTTCTCTCTATCAGGGAACAGGTGAATTTATGGGAAAAAGGTTTAGGGGTTTTTTGGGAAACTATGTTGGGGATCAGTTTTCCCCATACACAGGATTTTCAAATAGTGAAAAAGTCGTTTTGGTGGTGTTGGCCCCCTGTGGGCAGGGGACGGAAACAGCCCCCCGAGGGCCCCCCAAACCTCCACCTCATTTATGATTTCAGAAAATCCTAGAAGTGACCACCCGGATCCCCTGAGCTGTGCTGGAGGGGGGGTGAGGGGAAGCTGGGGACATTATACATAACACAGGGGATGATGGGAGGTGAGGGGAAAAGGGTGGGAATTATACATTAAAAACAGGGGGTTTTTGGGAAGGGGGAGGGGGAAAGCTGGGGAAATTATTCATAACACAGGGGATGGGTGGGGGGGTGAGGGGGAAAGTGGGAATTATAAAATAACCTAAGGGGGGGAATTTGGGAAAAAAAGGGAGGTGGGGGGGGGGGAATGCTGGGGCATTATACATAACACAGGGGATGATGGGGGGCGGGGGGGGGGGAATTTTTTGGGGGGGGGGGGGGGGGGGGGGGGGGGGTGGGGGGAAAAACATTTTTACATAACACAGGGGTGATGGGGGGGTGAGGGGGATGCTGGGAAATTATTTCAAACACAAAGGGCGGGTGAAGGGAGGGGAGGGGGAAAAGTGGGACATTATACATAAAACAGGGGTTTTTGGGGGGTTTAAAAGGGGGAGGGAATGGGTGGGACATTATACATAAAAAACCCGGGGGTAAAGGGGAGGGGGGGGGGAAAGCGGGGGCATTATTAAAACCAAGGGGGATTGGGGGTGGGGGTTCTGGGATGAAAAGAGAGGGGGAGGGGAATTTCTGGGGGAAATTTTACTTTTTAAAAGGGGGATGATGGGTTTGGATGAAGGGGGGGAAAGGGAAAAGGGGAAATTAAAAGGGGGAAAAAATTAAAACAAAAAACAAAAAAGGGGGGAAATTTGGGTTGGGTTATAAAAAGGGGGAATTTTTGGGGGCATTTTTTATAACACAGGGGGGGGATGGGTTGGGCCCTGGAATTTAAGGGGAGGGTGGGGGGGGGAAAACTGGGGAATTAAAAGAAAACGGGGGGGATGGGGTGGGGGGGGGGAAAATGGGGGAAAATTTTACATAAAAAGGGGGTGATGGGTTTGGGTGAAGAGGTGGGGGGGGTTTCTTGGGGGGAAATTTACTTAAAAAAAGGGGAATGTGGGTTTCCCAAAGATTGAAAAGGGGGGGGAAGGGGGGTGAGGGGGAATTTTTGGGGCATTATTTCATAACCCCAAAGGGGTGATGGGGTTCCCCCAAATTAAATTTTTGTTGGTTGTGAGGGGAATGGGGGGTTTTTTGGGCATTTTTCCAAGGGGAGGGTGGGTTTTTTAATTTACGGGGGAGGGGATGTGGAAAGGGGGGTGTAAGGGGAATTAATACAATAAACACAGGGATGAAAAAAGGGGTTCAGGATGAAAAAATTGGAATTTGTGTTGGTCCCCCGGGGTTCCATAAGGTGGGAAGGGATGTCGTTGTTATGTTCCCCGGAAGGAAAATGGGAAAAATTAAAAATGGAAAAGGGACCCCCGGGGGTCTGTACCAGGGGGGTATATGGGGTTTCCGGGCGCGCATTTAAAAGGTGGGGAGGAGTTTAAAACCCCAGCAGGCCAGGTTTTTTTGTCACCATTGCCCAGGAGGGGGAGTGCAATTTTTTCCTTTTTCCCCCTGTCTTCCCCCTCTCTTTATGTCTTCTCCTTTTCAAAAGTTCCCCTGTCTTTCTCCCATCCTCGCGGGGGCCCCCTAGTTTCCACTAGGCACCCCTTTTTGGTGGCACTTTTTTGGGGCCCAGCAGGTTCGGTTTTTTTTTTTTTTTTTTTTTTTTCCTTAAGGGGAATGCTTTTTTTTTTTTTAATTTTTTTAAGGGGGGTTGTTTAGGGGGGGGGGGTTTTTGGGGGGGAAGGGGCCCCACCCCGGGATCTTTTCTTACAATTAGGGCAGCGACCCCTTTTTTAAATAGCTGGGGGGGGTTTGGGGGGAAAATTGAGGGCGGCTTAAACCCCCCTTTCCGGTTTTGCTTTCTGGTTTACAGGCATAGGGGGCTTATGCTGATGTTGTCCCCCCTCTTTTAGCAAAATTTTTCGTGCAATACTGGGGGGAAAAAAAAAGGAGCAAGCGCTTTGTCCTCCCTCTACCCCAGCAGTGAAAAGCCCCCCGGAGAGAGAAAAGTACCAAAAAAAAGGAAAAAAAAAGGAAAAAGAAGAAGCGAGGGGGCAAACAATGCCCCTCCTACTCTCCTCCCAGCACATTGAGGGGGGCAAAAAAAGAGAAAAGGTTTTAAGACTCCGGGGGGCTCCTGCTCTTCAGGACAAGTAAGGGGAAGTGGGGGGGGGAAGGGGGGGGGGGTGGGGGTTAAAAAGATGGGGGGGGGTTTTTAGGAGGGGGGGGGGGAGGGGGGGGATTTTGGGGGTGTTTGGGAAGGGGGGGGTGGGGGAGTCATGTGGGGTGCTTTGGGGGGGGGAGAAAATTTTTGGGAAAAGGGTTAAGGGGGGGGAGAGATTGGGTTGGGGGTGCTAAAGGGGGATGGGAAGGGGGAAAGGGGGGGGAAAAAAAAAAGGGGGGCGGTTTTTGGGGTGCTAGGAAGGGGGGGGGGGGGGGAGGAGGGGGGGAGACATTTTTGGGGTGCTAGGCCGGGGGGGGGGGGGGGGCGGGGGGGGGGGGGGGGGTGGGGCGGGGAGACCCCTGGGGTGCTAAGGGGGTGTTGGGGGGGTTGGGGGGGGGGGGGGGGGGGGGGAGGGAGACAAAAAAAGGGGGGGGGGGGGGGGGGTGTTAAAAAGGGGGGTGAGGGGGAGACGGGGGGGGGGGGGGGGGGGGGGGGGGGGTTAGGGAGGGGGGAGAGGGGACGGGGGGGGGGGGGTTTTTAAAAAAGGAAGGGGGGGGGGGAAGAGAAGGGGTCGGGGGGGAAAAGGGGGTTGGGGGGTTTTTAAAAAAAGGGGGTGGGAAAAAGGGGAAAGGGGGGGGGGGGGGGGGTCTAGGAAAGGGGAGAGAGAAGGGGGGTTGTTAACGGGGGGGGGGGGGGGGGGGGGGGGGGAGGGGTTGGGGGACATGGGGGGTTAGAAGGGGCCTACCCTTTTTTGGTTATTTTTTTAATTTTACCCTTTCTGGCCCTGTTTTTATCCCAAGCCTAAAATTTTGTTATTTCTCTGTTCGGGCCCCCCGTGTTACTAAGCCTTAAACATGTGGGTTTTATCTGGTTTTTGGCCCCTGTGTATTTTTAAACCTTTATGTTTTATTTTCTGTTCCCGGGGCCCCCGGGGGTTCTTAAACCTAGCTTTTGTTATATCTATTTTGTTGGACATAAGAAACTAAGTCCCATTTTTGTTAGGGGTTTTAAAATTTACACAAAAATCTTGCCCGGGATTTTTGACTTGTACTGTGTGGGCTTGATTGGGCGTGTGGGGCCCCTGATTGGTCGCTTTTTGGGCTATGGGGTTTCTCTTATTATTTTTTTTTCCCCCTTTATTTTTTTAAAGCGCCCTTGATTCCATGGCGTTTTTTTACAAATTTGAGGGGGGTTACATTTAAATTTGTCAAATGAGTAAAAATTAAAAACGGGGTGAAATTTACTTTGGCCCCAAAAAAAAAAGGGAGAGGGGACCCTGCCCGCGAGGGCTTACAATCTACAAGGGAGGAGGAGAGAGACAGAAAGTGAGGGGCAGACATGTTTGTGGGGTAGTACAGTGGCAGCAGGGTTATTGTAGGTTATAGGCTCCTAAAGAGATGGGTTTTCAGGTTGCTTTTGAGAGTGGAAGAGAGTCTGATGTGTTGGGCAGTGAGTTCCAGAGTGTGAGGGAAGCACGAGAGAAGTCTTGGAGACGGTTATGTGAGGAGTTGATAAGAGGAGAGCAGAGGAGAAGGTCCTGTGAGGAGCGGAGATTGCGTGAGGGGAGGTATCTGGAGATTAAGGCAGAGATATATGGAAGGGGAGAGGTGATGGAGACCCTTGTAGGTCAGGGTTAGCAACTTGAAATGAATTCGCTGGGCAATGGGCGGCCAGTGAAGGGATTGGCAGAGGGGAGAAGCAGAGGAGTAGCGAGGAGAGAGGTGAATCAGACGGGCAGCAGAGTTGAGAATGGTTTGAAGGAGAGCATGAGTGCTAGATGGGAGGCCACAGAGAATGTTGTTACAGTAGTCTAGGCGGGAGTGGACAAGGGCGTGGACGAGCAGTTTTGTAGAGTCGAAGTTGAGGAATGAGCGGATACGAGAGATATTTTTCAGGTGGAAGCGGCAGCAGAGGTGAGGGCTTGGATGTTTGGTTTGAAGGACAAAGCAGAGTCAAGGGTTATCCCAAGGCAGCGGACTTGCGGAACAGGTGAGAGTGTACAGCCGTTGACTGAGACAGAGAGATCAGGTGGAGGGAAGGAGGGGGAAGGTGGGAAGATGATGAATTCAGTTTTCTCCACATTTAGTTTTAGGAGACGGGAGGAGAAGAAGGAGGATATGGACGATAGACATTCTGGGATCTGGGAGAGAAGAGAGGTGACATCTGGGCCAAAGCTGTAGAGTTGTGTGTCGAGAGCATATAGATCAGGGGTGTCAAACTGCCGGCCCTCCAGCTGTTGGGAAACTAAAACTCCCATCTTGCCCACTGTTATAGATTATACAAATGCATGATGGGAGTTTTAGTTTCCCAACAGCTGGAGGGCCGGCAGTTTGACACCAGTGGTATAGATGGTAGTGAAACCCAGACCAAGAGTGTAGAGAGAGACGTGTAAAGGACCCAGGACTGACCCCTGGAGGACACCAACAGAGAGTGGATGGGGGGAGGAGGTGGAGCGAGAATGAGAGACGCTGAAGGTCCGATCAGAGAGGTACGAGGAGATCCAGGAAAGAGCCAAGTCCGTGATGCCGAGGGAGGAGAGGATGTGTAGAAGGAGGGAATGGTCGACAGTGTCAAAGGCAGAGGACAGGTCTAAGAGGAGGAGCACAGAGTAGTGGCATGAGGCTTTAGCAGTTGCTAGGTCATTAGTGACTTTGGTTAGGGCGGTTTCGGTAGAGTGGTGGGGTCGAAAACCAGATTGCAGTGGGTCAAGAAGAGAGTTGGAGGAGAGATGGGAGGATATTTGAAGATAGACATGTTGCTCAAAGAGTTTGGAGGCAAAAGGGAGCAGTGAGATGGGGCGATAATTGGACAGAGAGGAGTGATCAAAGGATGTTTTTTTAAGGATGGGAGTGACAGTAGCATGTTTAAAGGAGGAAGGGAAGATGCCAGAGGTTAGTGATAGGTTGAAGAGATGGGTGAGGGCTGGGATGATAGAAGCACTGAGGTCTGGGATGAGGTGGGATGGCAGTGGGTCAAGATTACAGGTGGAAATATTCTTGGAAAAACTATCACACATTTTCCGCATGGATTGGATAGAAACAACAACACGAAAAGAGCAGAAGACACAGCAATTTTTTCAGCTGTGGGAAAATTTTATTAAACTCCTTCCTGCACACATCCAAACTAAAATTAACAACTGCTTTAAATTCACAGCCTGGTATCTACAGAATAGTCCAACAAACTAATGCAAATTGGGGTGGGGTAACTTAAACAGTGACTACCTTGGGCCGTGGCGGATGTCTGACCCACAAGCGGATGATTCCTTCCCCCCCCCTCCTTCTTTTTCTCACCATTCCTTTCCACCCCCACGCTTACCTTCTTGTTATGTGTTTTAGAGTTATGGGCATGTTTTTGTCGATTGTTGCATATAGAACAGAATAAATATAGAACAAAGAAAAAAAAAAAAAAAGATTACAGGTGGTGAGGTTGGATTTGGACAGTAGAGAGGAAAGATTATCATGTGTAAGAGTGGGAAAACAAGTTAAGGGGGAGGAATATTGTGCAGATATAGAGGAGGGCGCTGGGGGCTGAAGCTTTCTCTGATAAGGTTGATCTTTTGTAGGAATTGAATGGCAAAGTCGTCTGCTGAAAAGAGGGATGGGGGAGGAGGTGCTGGTGGGCGGAGGAGAGAGTTAAAGGTGTTGAATAGTTGTCTGGGGTTGTGAGACAGGGAGGATATGAGATTGGTGAAATAGTCCTGTTTGGCTGAGGTGAGTGCAGATTTAAATGTATGTAGTGATTGGTTGTATGAGGTGAAGTCATCAGTGGAGTGAGTTTTCTTCCAGAGGTGTTCTGTAATACAGGAAGCTCTCCTTAGCTGTTTGGTGGAGTGTGAGTCCCAGGGTTGTCTGTTGATTTTGCGGGGTCTGTGGTGTGTGTGTGTGTGTGTGTGTGAGAGGAGCGACTGAGTCAAGGGTGGTGGTGATTGTGTGGTTGTAGAAAGCGGTGGCTGCGTCTGGGTCATTAAATGAGGATATGGTAGAAAGAGGTGCAAGAGAGTCAGAGAGAGTGCGAGGGTTGAGGTTTTGTAGGTTTCTGCGGGGGTGCACTAGATGTGGGACAGGAGATGCCGGTGGGGTGGATATGGTGGAGAAGGTAAGCAGATTGTGGTCAGATATGGGGTGGGAGGAGTTAGAGAAGTCAGATAGGGGGCAGAGGCGGGTGAAGATGAGGTCCAGTGTGTGTCCATCTTTGTGAGTGGCTCCAGAAGTCAATTGTGAGAGGCCAAAGGAAGAGCAGAGTGAAAGGAGTTTGTTGGAAGCAGAGTGGGGGGTGTCGATTGGGATGTTGAAGTCTCCCTTGATGATAGTGGGGATGTCGGTGGAAAGAAAGTGGAGAAGCCAGGAAGCAAAGTGGTCAAGAAAGGTAGTGACAGGGCCTGGTGGTCGGTAGATAACAGCCACTTGGAACTCGGAGGGGACGTAGATGCGGACAGAGTGCACTTCAAAGGAGGAGAGTGTGAGGGAAGGCAGAGGTGGAGCGGGGACAAAGGAGCAGGTGTCAGACAGGAGGAGGCCGACACCTCCACCATGTTTGTTACCAGGGCGAGGGGTATGGGTAAGTTGGAGGCCGCTAAAAGAAAGTGCGGCAGGGAAGACAGTGTCAGAGGGGGTCAGCCAGGTTTCAGTCAGACTAAGGAAGAGTAAATTTCTTGAGATGTATAAGTCATGTATGTAGGACAGTTTATTACATACAGGCCGTGCATTCCAGAGAGCTCCAAGGAGAGGGATAGGGGGAACAAGGGGTTAAGGGGATGTGCTTCAGGTTGAAGGGGTTAAAGGAATCTGTAGTGGTGAATCTGTTAGAAGAGGCAGAGACGATGGTGGGAATGTGCTGGGGTGGCCCTGGGTTACGGGATATGTCCCCAGCAACCAGGAGCAGCAAAGAAAGGGTGAGCAGGTGGGAGTAGGATAGACTGTAGTTTGGTTGGGTCTGTTTGGTGCGGAAGGCATTAACAGTGGGGAAGAGGTTGGTGGCAGCAGACAGATGAGAGGGTAGAATGCAGGGGGAGATGTAGAGCTAATTGCCCAGCGAGGGTGTTTGGGGATAGGCAGTTAGTGCAAGGGAAGTGGAGATAGAGATAATGTTGGGAAGGAAAAGCAGAGTGTGAGACAGGTTAGAAAGCTGTGAATAGGAAAGATTAAGTAGCTGTTACCTCACGATTTTGGTTTAATTCGCACTTTGAGCAAGGCCACACGTGACCAAAGGCCACACGTGACTGCAGTGCTTGACTATATACGAACTACCATTCTAAGCAGACAATCGGATGGGAACAAGAAATGGGAGGGGTCGAGCAAGTTAATTAACAGAGTGGGGGGAGAATAGGAAACGAGATTACAAGGTGAATTGGCCCCATGTACACAGTAGGGAATTGGGGTAGAGAAGATGGCAATTGTGATAACAAGTTATGACTATACCACCGATACACCATTTAGATAGATAGATTTTGCAATCGTTGTCCATTGAGAAGAACACTATAGTATAGGTATAAATATATATGTACAGAATAGAGGTGTATATAGAGTGTGATCTTGCTCTCAATCCTCCTCGTCTTCTTCAGGTTCCTCGGTTCCAGGACTCTCACAGCTAAAGACAATGGCCCTTTTCATCAATGACCCCCCCAAGGATGGACAAGGACGGAGACCTCAGGGCACCAGGATATTAGACCTCACCCTGGAGATCATCTACTTGGTAACTGGAGAGGTGAGAGTCTCACATGACATCGCTCTTCTCTCTATCCGTAACAGGTGAATGATGGGAAAGGTGAGGGGTTCTTAGAATCTATGTAGTGATCAGTGTCTCCCCATACACAGGATTACACAGTAGTGAAGAAGTCGTCTGGTGAGTGTGTGGCCCCCCGTGTGTCAGGAGGACGGAGCAGCACCCAGAGCCCCGAGCCTCCACCTCATTCACTGATACAGAAGATCCTAGAACTGACCACCAGGATCACTGAGCTGCTGACTGGAGAGGTGAGGGGAATGCTGGGACATTATACATAACACAGGGATGATGGGTCTGGATGATGATGAGAGGTGAGGGGAATGCTGGGACATTATACATAACACAGGGGATGATGGGTCTGGACAATGAGAGGTGAGGGGAATGCTGGGACATTATACATAACACAGGGGATGATGGGTCTGGATGATGAGAGGTGAGGGGAATGCTGGGACATTATACGTAACACAGGGGATGATGGGTCTGGATGATGAGAGGTGAGGGGAATGCTGGGACATTATACATAACACAGGGGATGATAGGTCTGGATGATGAGAGGTGAGGGGAATGCTGGGACATTATATATAACACGGGATGATGGGTCTGGATGATGAGAGGTGAGGGGAATGCTGGGACATTATACATAACACAGGGGATGATGGGTCTGGATGATGAGAGGTGAGGGGAATGCTGGGACATTATACATAACGGGATGATGTGTCTGGATGATGTGCAGTGGAGGGAATGCTGGGACATTATACATAACACGGGATGATGGGTCTGGATAATGAGAGGTGAGGGGAATGCTGGGACATTATACATAACACAGGGGATGATGGGTCTGGGTGATGATGGATCCTTGTGTTGTCAGGTTCCTATAAGGTGTCAGGATGTCGCTGTCTATGTCTCCATGGAGGAGTGGGAGTACATAGAAGGACACAGGGATCTGTACCAGGAGGTCATGATGGAGGATCACCGGCCGCTGACATCACAAGGTGAGAGGAGATAAGACACAGCAGAGTGACGTCACCATCCCAATCTCCCTCTTTTACATCTTCTCGTACAATTGAAGTTGATGAGACGTATATGATATATAGACAGATATACCGCAGCTCATGTATCTGTCACTGTGTGCTCCCTACAGATGGATCCAGTAGGAGAAATCCAGCAGAGAGATGTCCCCGTCCTCTGTATTCCCAGGACTGTCCAGAGGGAAATGTCCCAGAGAATCATCAGGTAGAGGGAGCTGAAGTCTCCTCTAAATATGACCAGAATGGAACAACCTGCACTTATTTCACTGGTTTTGTCTCTTTAGGGGGAAAATCTGATTGATATTAAGGTTGAGGATGAAGCAGAAGAGATGGACGTCCCAGGGAATCCTCAGGTAGATGAGCCCTATACACAATCTGTATACGGGGTGTGGACCTCCTGCAGTCACAGATGGGCTCATAGATATTTGGGGGTCTCTTATGTTGATCTGTCTGCTGTACTGAATTGTTCCATATGTCACATCAGGGTGAAGATCTGACTGATACTAAAGTGGAGGCTGAAGAAGAGAAGATGAGGAGCGATGAGCCGAGGATGAGTGACGTGAAGGAGGAGATCCCAGAAGATGTGACCACAGGTGAGAAGTAATGAATTCAGAGGTTTCTTCAGGGATCCTGTGTTATACCTGGTGCGGGGCCTGAGGAGGTGACTTCTATGGGTCCTGCCTTACATGAGGCTTAGGATCAGATTTTGGGGTTCACCTGCTGTGATGAACATCTGCACTGACAGCCAGGATTTGAGGACACTTAGTAGATCCACTATAGCCCCACAGTCAGGGGTCACATAATAGAGTTCTGGAGGCAATTAGGAAAATCCATTTCATCCTTAAGTCAGAATTTGTAAAGGGTTAAATAGAACCTGAGAGGAAGTGATTCCTTTCTATATATTATGGACACTTGTTGCAGTGTTTCTGAGGCTGGAATTGGGATCTGCTCTCAGGGGCCACTTCATTAGGGCCACCTTTCCCTAGAACAGCCTGAATTCTTAGTGAATTGGATACAACAAGGTCCTGGAAACCATTATTACAGATTCTGATGGGAAACCTCGCTCTGTCTATTCCACCACATCCTAGAGATGCTCTATAACCTGGAGACCTGGTGACTGCAGCCGTTAGGCCGTATAGACCTCATCGTCCCATCCATGAGATCAGCTGGAGATGTGCACTTTGTCTCATGATGATCTGGTTATACCCATGATGAGATTGTAGCTAACCATATGGTGTCCACGTGTATTAAAGTGCTGCCCCATTGGTATTGAAGGGCCAGATGTGTGGGCAGAGGACAGACCTGATTGTCAGACAAGGTTGTGCGTCTCAGAATCTTATCAAGTCCAGGTCTATGTGATAAAAGTGATGGGTGAGTGTAGAGCAGAATCCTGGACTGTGTCACTGATAGGTTACAGCGTTATACAAGGATTTATAAGGCTGCAGTCACACAGGCAGGTTCTCACTGTAAGGAGTGAAAGTAATGAGAAATACACACAGTGAAGTCCCACCATTATCTCCATGTATTGTAGTTCCGTGTACCAGACCTTCCTTTTCCTGCCCACATTGCCTGCCCTTTCTATATCCGCATCCGCCTGTTGATTCTGTACCACGCTACATTCCCGGCCCCCATCACAAGCCAGTCACCTCAGGAGCAGCGACTTAATAGTCTCCCACTGCAGCAAATCCAGCCAGCTTTGCGGTGGGCTCTGGTGAAGACTGCGGGCTACTTAAACTCCTCTCCCTGACGTGGCTTATACCGCTGCTTGTGGTGATCCTGAGAATCTACCTCCTGCCTTGACATTACATAGAAGTCTTGGTCATGGTCCTTCAACCAATGTCAGACATTTCTAGCTGTGTGATATGTCCCATTCTCTTGCGGGAAGATCCTATCTGTCCCGGGTGAGACAATCACTATGTATGGGTTTCATGATGTGCAAAATAGGCCTACCTTTCATTTTACACCACAAGCTCTATATCGGAGAGTTCCATCATTAAGGACGGCACTGTTCGCTATTTTGGTTATTTGAGTACATATCATCCTGGTGCTCTGTAAGTATCACTTTATAGTCTGTAGCGGCTGTGACTTTAGGGTGTACTTACTATCAAAAAGGAGCCTAATTTTGTTACAGTGAAGCTATAGACACAATGGTAGTGTTCATTTGCACATAACTAAGGAGTGTGACCCCTTTTTCTGCAAGCTTTGTTATTGTTCCTTACCTGCTCATTATCTCAATATTGAATTGGAGAATTTGCAGCCAATTGGTTTATAACACTATTCTACTCTGCATTTGGATACATTTGTCCCAAAAACTTGTGTCCAGATAAACACCAGTTGTGTAAGTTCTCCCACTTAAAAAGATGAGAGGGGCCTGTAATTGACATCATAGGTCGACCTCAACTATGAGAGACCAAATGAGAAAACAAATCCAGAAAATCACATTGTCTGATTTGGAAAGAATTTATTTGCAAATTATGGTGGAAAATAAGTATTTGGTCACCTACAAACAAGCAAGATTTCTGGCTCTCACAGACCTGTAACTTCTTCTGTAAGAGGCTCCTCTGTCCTCCACTCATTACCTGTAGTAATGGCTCCTGTTTGAACTTATCAGTATAAAAGACACCTGTCTACAACCTCAAACAGTCACACTCCAAACACCACTATGGCACAGACGAAAGCACTGACGAAGGACACCAGAAACAAAATGGTAGCCCTGCACCAGGCTGGGAAGACTGAATCTGCAATAGGCGAGCAGCTTGGTGTGAAGAATTCAACTGTGGGAGCAATAATTAGAAAATGGAAAACATACAAGAACACTGATATTCTTCCTCGATCTGGGGCTTCACGCAAGATCTCACCCCGTGAGCAAAAATCCCAGAACCACACAGGGGGATCTAGTGGATGACCTGCAGAGAGCTGGGACCAACGTAACAAAGGCTACCATCGGTAACACACTACACCGCCTGGGACTCAGATCCTGCAGTGCCAGACGTGTCCCCCTGCTTAAGCCATTACATGTCTGGGCCCATCTGAAGTTTGCTAGAGAGCATTTGGATGATCCAGAAGAGTATTGGGTGAATGTCTTATTGTCAGATGAAACCATAGGAGAACTGTTGTGTAGAAACACAACTTGTCATGTTTGGAGGAGATTGAATGCTGAGTTGCATCCAAAGAAGACCAGACCTCCTTTGAAGCATGGGGGGGGAGGGGGGGGGGGCATCATCATGCTATGGGGTAGTTTCTCTGTAAAGAGACCAGGACGATTGATCCGTGTACATAAAGAATGAATGGGGCCATGTATCGTGAGATTTTGAGTGTAAGCCTCCTTCCGTCAGCAAGGACATTGAAGATGAAACGTGGCTGAGTCTTTCAGCATGACAATGATCCCAAGCACACCGCCAGGGCAACAAAGGAGTGGCTTTGTAGGAACATTTCAAGGTCCTGGAGTGGCCTAGCCAGTCTCCAGATCTCAGCCCCATAGAAATCCTTCGAAGGGAGTTGAAAGTCCGTGTAGCCCAGCGACAGCCCCAAAACATCCCTGCTGTAGAGGAATGGGCCAACATACCAACAACAGTGTGTGCCAACCTTGTGAAGACTTACAGAAAACGTGTGACCTCTGTCATTGCCAACAAAGGAGATAGAACCAAGGATTGAGAGGAATGTCTGTTATTGACCAAATACTTATTTTCCACCATAATTTGCAAATAAATTCTTTCCAAATCAGACAATGTGATTTTCGGCATTTGTTTTCTCATTTTGTCTCATAGCCGAGGTCGACCTATGATGTCAGTTACTGGACGGGTTGGTTAAGGTAGTCCCTGTCTGCCTCAGAAAGGGAGGGGAGAGACAGACGGCCAAGCCAGTCTGAGGGGTCCCTGTCCTCGGAGGTTTCTGGTGAATATAAATGGTCATAGAACTCGTGTAGGACATTATTAATAGCAGTAGCAGAATATTGCATATTCCCGCACGAGTCCTTCAATGTATAGATATTGGACCCAGAGTGAATCCCCTTAGCAAAATTGGCTAAAAGCCACCCCGCTTTGTTCCCAAACCTGAATTTAGCTGACATCCGGGACACCTCTCTCTACTCCAGCCAGCGCTCACACTTTAGTGTTAGACCATTGGAGTTTGGCTGCAGGAGTTGGGTTGGAGAGAAAATCTGTGTAAGATTGCCAAAGCTTCTCACTCAATCTAATTTGATCTGCAACCACCTTCCGACGGGTGTTAGTGTAGGCAATCAAGTGGCCTCTAATGACCGCTTTAGCTGTCTCCCAAAGTAAGACTGGCTCCGTCCCATCCTCCGGATTGTCTTGTAAAAATTGCAGCCACCACCCTCGGAGGATATTAGCAAAGTCCTCGTCCCCAAACAGGTAAGACGGGAATCTCCAGAGGTAATCTGTACCCTTGGGAGCAGCGTCTGACAGTTGGAGGACAAGAGGGGCATGATCTGAAATAACTAAATCCTTAATATCACAGAGATCCACCCTTTGCATGGCTTTGGGAGAGAGTAGAATATAATCAATACGGGGCCATGAATTGTGAGGATGGGAAAAAAAGGAATAGTCCCTTCCATCAGGATGAAGAGACTTCCACGTATCAACCAAATGAGAGTCTGAAATAAAATTAGCCAAATGTGGAGGGTCATGGGATAGCGGAATATGGGGAGAGCTACCATGGACAGATTTTCTATCTTCCTGGGAATTAACCACCAGGTTAAAATCCCCTCCCACAATTTTAAGAGGTACAGGGTCAATAGATAACTGGTCTGTCAGGGTTTTATAGAAAGACCCTTGGTTGGCATGAGGACCGTAGATATTATAGATGGAAATAACTTCCCCTGAGACTTTCAAGGATACATGAATCCAGCGGCCCTCACTATCATGGGTGGAGCTAACAAGAGAATAAGAGAGATTTTTATGGATGAGGATAATTATACCATTGCGTAAGGCATTACGTGTGGGAAGGGCTATAGAGGTATTCGAATATATCATTAAACTGACATATATAAAGTTAGACTGTAACAACAAGTTAAACCAGTGAGTTGAACTTGAGCAAAAGGACAAGTTAACAAAGGGGGAGCTGCCCAATGAATAAGGATACAGGTTGCAGAGAATGTTCAGGTTCCTGAGGGTCCCGCACGCCAAGCAGAACGGGAGCGTTGTTCCTTAGGTGGAGCATCTCCCAGAGGAGGTGATTTAGGCGGTGAAGTCTCTGACCAGTCTCTGGAGCTTGCTCTTCTTTTAGGCGTAGAATCCGGGGAAGAGGCCTCCACTATCTCTGCTGTAGATTTAAGAAGGTGTCTCAGAGTCCTTGAAGCTTCTTCTGGGGATGTGAAGGCTGACAGGGATCCATCTGGGTGATAGATTCGCAGAGTAGCCGGATTGGCCACCTCCACAGAGAAATCTCCAAATATAAGAATCTTATGTCCCTTTATTTCCAGTGGCTGCTTGAGATTTTTAAAGGCTCGGAAGATGCTGACTTTGTCATTAAAGTCCAAGTATTTGACAATCACTGGACGTGGGCGTTCTCTCAGAGATGGGTGCAGTTGTGGGTCCTGCTTGGCTGAGGAGTCACGGGATCGTAGGTCTGGGACGATTCTATGGGCTCTCTCCACTCTGCATGGTTGGGGCAGCCCTAAGAGTTCCGGCAGTAGGCACTCGCACAAGGAATGTAGATCTCTTGCTGCCACCGACTCTGGGATCCCGATCAGTCGCAGGTTGCTGCGGCGAGACCGATTCTCCAAGTCGTCCACGTTATCTGAGAGCCGCTGGTTGTCAGAGCGCAGTTGGGCCAGGGCGCGGTTGGTGGAGTCCAGCTTGTTCTCCAGCTCTTGGAGGCGCTGTTCGTGGTCATCGGTGCGCTGAGCCTGCTTGTTGATATTGTTCTGGATTTTGACAAACATGGCCGTGACTGTAGCGGAGATCGTCGCTGCCAAGGTCTCCTGGATATCTGGAGCCATCTTCTGGGCCACCACAATGGCCAATTTTTTATAGTCCACCATGGAGTCATCAATCACGCCCTCATCGTAGCCATCAGTGTTATCAGAGGCAGGTTGCAGTAGTGGCGGAGGGTTGGAAGGAGAGAGTGGCGGTGGGCTCAGCGATTTATGTACATTCTCAACATTACTTGTCTTGCTGTTACTGGCAGTATCGGTGATAATGAGCTCAGATTTAGCGCCCTTTTGCGTTTTATTCGCCTTGCTTTTGCCCATTGTTTGGACGAAGCGGTCCATCCGAGGAATGGAGAATAGAAGAGAGATTCAAAGCTATGAAACTGCAGTTGTGGTAAGTGCACTTTGCTCGGCCACCACTAGATGTCGCCACAGCTTAAACAGATGGATCTGAGCTGTGTTATGTGAGAGATGAAGTCAGTGGAATCAGCCGGGCAGAGGGGGAGAACCAGGAGTTGGTGGGAGTTCTGCAGAGCCCAGCAGGTGTGAGCCCAGGTGAGGCAGCAGTCCAGTTAGGGATAGATATGTATATAAAGAGCCTCCTCTCCTTGTAGTATATGGAGGACAGCAAGCAGTGCAGCTGTGATAGACAGTCCGTGGGCAGTAGCAGGGGGGGGCAGAGAGGGAGCCGCCGCCGCCTGCAGTCACTTTCCTGCTCTCAGCAGGTGGGGGGGAGGGTCGGCTTTACACTGGAGAGATGCTTCTTATGTAGATAACGGGCTGTCAGCCACTTGGAGAGGAGATCAATCACAGGAGCTGCGGACAGGAGAGAGTGCTTTATCTCCTGCTCCCTGGTCTAGGCTCTGCTCTGCACAAACCTTGCAGTGTCGGCCGGAAGTCTGTCTTCGCCTCAGCAGGTCCCCGGGCTGTAAAGCTCTTCTCCCGCACGTAGAGACAAGCAGAGAGCCTGTAATTAACTGTGACCACTCTCTGGTATGTCCCCTGCACAGTGCACGTGTGATGTGCCGATATAGAAGCAGATATGTAGCTGGTAGGGTCCTGATGTAGAGGAGCTGCTGCACTGCGTGTGTCTACATGCTGGGGCAGGAACAGGAAGTCGGCCTCTCATCTTTTTAATTGGGAGAACTTGCACAATTGGAGGCTGTCTAAATACTTTTCTTCCCCTCTGTATATAGCACACAAATTTGTTGACAACACCATTATTTGCATATTGACATTGTATCTTTTGATTTATGTTTTTCCATATAGGATTTATGGTTCTTTTCCCTGATAGGGACATTATAGGGTCTCTATAATGGCTTGTGTTCCAGTGTGGGGTCACCCCTTTCGGGGTGAGTACTCCACTTTAGGCAGGGTTTGTGGATTAGGGTACATTAGAGTAATTACAAAATTGAAAAAAATGAAATATCAGCGCACCGTTTCCTCCAAAGTAACTTGTGTGTTTATGATCCTCGGCGCATGAACCAGATCACCCGGCCACAGGTGCAGTAATGGTATTAAGCAAAAACATGGAATAGTTCAGCACTTGAAAAGTTTAAAATTTGTTATATTCTTTATTGTTGTTACGGTCAGCGGTAGTGGATCCGCTGGACCACCGCAAGCGATGGTATAAGCCACGCCAGGGAGCGGAGTCTAAGTAGGTCCCGGTTTTCACCAGATCCCGCCGCAAAGCGGAATAGACTTGTTGCGGTGGGAGTCTACCAGCTCGCTTCCACTGACATGACTTGCCTGCGGTGGCAGCCAAGGGTGAGCGTGGTACAGAATCGTCAGGCATAGGCGAAGTCGTGAACAGGCGGTAAGGTCAGGGCAGGCGGCAGAGGTTCGTGGTCAATAGACGTAGCTAGAGGGTCAGGGCAGGCAGCAAAGGTTTGTGGTCAATAAACGTAGCAAGAGGGTCAGAACACCAAAGACAGAAGAACACACTTCCAACGCTTACTCTATAGGCTATGGGCACAATAGATTCGGCGCGGAAGTGCCGGGGCGCTAACCTTATATAGGACCATCGGCCAGCAATTAACCAATTACTGGCACGCTGGCCCTTTAAATTTCAAAGAGCTGCTGCGCAAGCGCATGGCAGCCAGCAGAGAGCCACACGGAGACAGGAGCGTGTTCAGGTAAGTCCTGACCCTCGGGGAAGTGAGTGCGGACTGCGGCGCCACTCGCTCCCGGAGCGGGGGGGGGGACGGATGGGACATCGGATGTGCCTGCAGCCCGACCCATGGCTGCTGGACCAGCCGTAACAGTACCCCCCTTAGGCCTCCCCTTCTTTTTTGAAAAAAGAAATTTCTTCAGTAGGTCACGATCCAAGATGTTATCCTCCGGCTCCCAAGATCTCTCCTCCGGCCCGAATCCTTCCCAGTCAATGAGGAAATATCACCTCCCTCTGATAGACTTCATAGCCAGAATCTCTTTCACTCAGAACACGTTGGAGGCCTCCGCTTCAGGGAGGGGAGGAGGCAACTTTCCGAGAGAAGCGATTGAGCACCACAGGCTTCAGCAGAGAGACATGGAACGAATTTGGGATACGCATGGTAGGAGGGAGCCGGAGTTTATAGGCCACCGGATTGATCCGCCGTAACGCCTCAAATGCACCTAGGAACTGTGGACCTAGTTTATAGCTTGGTATCTTGAGCCGGACGTACTTGGCCGACAGCCACACCTTATCTCCTGGAGCAAAAGTTGGGGCCGGTCTCCTCTTCTTGTCCGCCTGGGACTTCATGCGGACTGTAGCTTGCTGAAGGGACTGACGAGTCTGCTCCCAAATGGCAGTCATGTCCCCGACCAGGGTGTCCACCGCAGGAACCTCGGAGGCAGAAGGCAGAGGGAGGGGTGGGCGGGGATGCAGTCCATAGACAATGTAGAAGGGTGAAGAGCCCGTAGATTCAGAGTCCAGGGAGTTATATGAGAACTCAGCCCAGGGCAACAGACTGGACCAGTTGTCTTGTCGGGCCGAGACGAAGTGGAGAAGATACGTGCCAAGGATTTGATTGAACCTCTCCACCTGACCGTTGGATTGTGGGTGGTTAAAGTGAGGAAAAGTCCAGTTTTACTTGTAACTGGGAGCAGAGGGCGTGCCAGAACCTGGAGACTAATTGGACCCCACGGTAAGAGACGATGTGACGAGGGATGCCGTGTAGCCTGAAGATGTGCTCGAAGAAGATAGTGGCGAGCTGAGGAGCGGACGGAAGGCCTGGCAACAGGACAAAGTGTGCCATCTTGGAAAAACGGTCTGCAACCACCCAAATTGCAGTATTGCCAGAGGACGGAGGAAGGTCAGTGATGAAATCCATCGACACCTGGGACCATGGAGACTCCGGCATGGTTAAGGGGTGCAGAAGGCCAGACGGGCTGCAACGGGGCGTTTTATCCCGGGCACAGGTGGTACAGGCTTCCACAAATTCTTTTGAGTCCCTAGCAAAGGTCGGCCACCAATAGAAGCGGGAGATCAGCTGATACGTTTTCCGTGCGCCAGGATACTCTGCCACCAAGGAGCAATGTCCCCATTTTAGAATCCTCTGGAGAGCCGGACGCACATAAGTCTTTCCCCGAGGGATCTGTTGGAGGTCCACCGGAGCAACATGAACCAAACGTTCTGGGGGTATAATATTCTGAGGACCGGGATCTTCCCCGATGGTGTCGGAGGCACGGGAGAGGGCGTCGGTCTTAACGTTTTTTTCTGCTGGGCGGAAGTGAATCCGGAAATCACAAACGCGAGAAAAATAGCGACCACCTGGCCTGGCGAGGATTAAGGCGTTGAGCAGACTGGAAGTACAGGAGGTTCTTGTGATCTGTGTAAACATCAATTGAGCAAACTCGGCATATAGAAACATGTGTGTCTCGGCACTACCTTCCCCAGTATTAGGATTTGTAAAACAGACTCCTGTGATATAGCTATTCCAAAGCTTTTTCAGATTGCATCAAACTCGTAGTGTAGAAGAAATATTTCACGGCACTCACCACATTGCTTATTAAAATCCTTCTTTATTTTCAGCACATTCCGTGGAGGGGCTGACAACTGGACACACTAAACAGGCAACAGCCGTTTCGCGCGGACACCGCGCTTCTTCCTGGCCTCACTAGGAATAGCGTGTACACGCCCTTTAACTTCCTTTCTCACGGTCACATGACCTTTCATTCATAAAATGCAACAATACAATTACTACGTTACTTAACATTCAATTTTACAGAAAAGAGGATAAGTCGTTCCTGTCATTAAGACCTAATCTTCCTAATGCATTCGTTTTTAATATCCACTCAGCCTCACACTGTAATAGGCGAGTGTGTCTATCCATTCCATTAGTCAGTGAAAACACTCTTTGTAACCCTGCAAATCGGACTTCAGCTATATTGCCTTTATGCTCCTCTATCATATGTTTAATAAAACGCGGTGCACCTTTACCCGTCTTAAGGGAATAAAAATGAAACAATAGGGGGTTCTTGAGTTTTTTCTTCTAGTTGTATATCACTTTGCAATATATGCCAGTGTCGTCTTATCACATTTTTAATCTGGTTAGACATTGTTCAAATGAAAATATACTTCGATTTATACTATGGTTTTTTGGCCTATTTTTCAATAATTTTGGCCTATCCTTTTTTATTGCTCTTTGAAATGATCTAGAAATATCACTTTCTTTATAGCCCCTGTTTCTTAATCTATCCATTAATTCACAGGATTGCTCTAGAAAATCAGTGTAATCACTATTATTCCTCTTCAATCTTATAAATTGCAGAGGCACCTTGGCGGGATCAATGGCCGGATCTAACTGTAACGGTCAGCGGTAGTGGATCCGCTGGACCACCGCAAGCGATGGTATAAGCCACGCCAGGGACCAGAGTCTAAGTAGGTCCCGGTTTTCACCAGAGCCCACCGCAAAGCGGGATGGACTTGCTGCAGCGGGAGTCTACCAGGTCGCTTCCACTGACGTGACTTGCCTGCGGTGGCAGCCAAGGGTAAGCGTGGTACAGAATCGTCAGGCGTAGGCGAAGTTGTGAACAGGTGGTAAGGTCAGGGTAGGCGGCAGAGGTTCGTGGTCAATAGACGTAGCTAGAGGGTCAGGGCAGGCGGCAAAGGTTCGTGGTCAATAAACGTAGCAAGAGGGTAATAACACCGAAGACAGTAGAACACACTTCCAACGCTTACTCTATAGGCTATGGGCACAATAGATCTGGCGCAGAAGTGCTGGGGCGGTAACCTTATATAGGACCAGCGGCCAGCAATTAACCAATTACTGGCGCGCTGGCCCTTTAAATTTCAAAGAGCTGACGCGCATGCGCGCTAGGGGGCGCTCGAGCGCACGGCAGCCAGCAGAGAGCCGCATGGAGACAGGAGCGTGGTAAGGTAAGTCCTGACCCACAGGGAAGCGAGTGCGCCCGCGCCCGGACATGCGGACCGCAGCGCCACTCGCTCCCGGAGTGGGGGGCGAGGACGGATGGGACACGGGTGTGCCCGCAGCCCGACCCACGGCTGCGGGACCACCCGTGACAATTGTCCCATAGAAAAATAGGATAAAAACGATCAAACAACTTTACATAGCTGTGACGCGTTTCGGGTTTGCCCGACACTGAGGACCCTTAATCATAGCATAGCTTGTAACAACAGACCGACACTCCTTATAGAGTCTAATTATCTAACCGGTGTGGTTAACCCCTAATCGACTAGTTGGTATAAAAAAAAAGTAACTACATCAGAAAAAATGATAATTTTTAAATAATAAAAATATTATTTTATAATTTTAAAATATAAATAAAATATATATAAATATATATTAAAAATATATATATTATAAAAATATATTTATAAAAATATATTAAAAAATGTAGTTCCCAAAAGAGGGCAATGTTTAACCCGCCCCCTATTTTGGGTACAAGGGATTCACCCCTATTGGGAAAACCAAAAAAATGCACTTTACGCCAAAAAACTTTTTTATCGGATGTTTGTTGGAACTCAAAATAAATGGGGTTTTAAAGAAAAAAAATTTGGAAAAAGAAAATACAAAGACAAAAAATTTAAGAAATGGTGGGGGGAAACGTTTTCCTTACAGTCATAGAAAATGGTCCCCCCAAAAGGGGCCCAGAAAAAATAAAATCCCCTTTTTTTAAATTTTTCGACTCTTTTTTTTTTTTTTAAAAGCAATTGCAATGCAAAAACCCTTTACCGGGGGCTGTTCCCCCTTTAAAATTATTCAATTAATCATAATTAAAAAAAAAAAAACCCCTTTTGTAAAACTAGAAACTGTTGTCCAAAGCTTACAGGGAAAAAAATCCAGCGTTATTAAAAAATCCGTCCTTTTAAAAAACTTGATGAAAAATTGGGCTAATATTCCCCAAAATTTGAAAAAAAAATTTCAAAAACAAAGTCAAGTTTTTTCGAGATTCCCGAAGACCCCACCTCTGGACAGCTATATAAGTTTGGGAAGGAAAAACCAAAAGATTCCCATCTAGCTTAAAAAAGGGGCAAAAAAAGAAAAACCGACGAGTAAACATTTAGATCGGGAAAACGGGGAATTTTACCTTAAATTGCCAAAACATCAGATTTGGAAACACCTTTCTAAATATCGGAAAGGGGCCCGTAAAAAACCCGATCAGTCTCATTCCCGGCCACACCAACAATACCAACAAAAAAGCATCCAACAAACAAAAAACGCATATCGTATGGAGACCAGAAAAAAACACACAAAAGAACCCGCAGGGTGGGGAAGAAACATGGACATAGACTTTCCGAGATACCAGACATGGAAATCAACAGGGGAATTAAAGCATTCCCCTGGAAGACATTTCTTTTTGGGAAAACTTTCAGGTTGTTTTCTGATGAAAACTCAGAATTTAATTGGTTTTTAGGTTTGTTGGGCCCCAATTTTCGTACCCACGGGAATTTTGGGTCTATATTCTAAAAAACCCCCCAAGAATAAAAAGATTAATTCGTCTTTTGACATGGGAAAACATTTTTTTTTCACAAGAAGTATCCACCGAAAGAGGTAGTGAACCCGTTATACATTATCATAATGAATATGTCAATCCTGAAAAATTTTTGGGGAAAAACTTTCCCCTTTTTTTTCACTTAAAAAAAATTTTGGGAAAAAAGGAAAAATTTATAAAATATAATATTGACGACACCGATGTTATATATAAACGTTTTAAAAATTTGGATTTTTATCCGGTAAACTCTCGAGTTCCAGTTATGGAGCAATTTCAAACCATTGTGACACAAGAACTTAAGGGGGTTTTTCATTGTGGTTTTTATCTGGGAATCAAATAAACTAATTTTTAAAGAAAAGCGATAGATGAGATTAAAAATAATCCCCCTTTTAGTTTTTACAAAAATCGACCCAAAAGGGGGGTTATTGTCCCAATTTGGGCAGTGATCTTTACTTTTTGGGGATCACAAAAATGCTGGGGGATAGCAAAAATTAAACTTAAAGTTTTCAAACAGATCCAAACAATAATTTCCCACAACTAAATTAAAATTATTGGGGTAGTAGTGGTGTCTTTAATACTATATTTGCAGACCCGTCTTTAAAATCAAGTTTCCTTTTAAATTTCCCCTTTTCCCCGCCCCTTTTCCCCAAAATCCATAAACCAATTTTTCCTTTTCCCCCTTTTTAATTTACGGAATTTGGTTTTCCCCTTTTTTAAAAAAATTTGCAATTGGTTTTGGCCCCAAAACTCCAACCCTTGCCAATTGGGTTTTTCCCCCGGTTACATTGGGAATTTTTAAAAGAAGTTTTGATGGCCCATGGATTTGTTTTAAATGGTCCCCATTTATTCTCTTGGGGTTCATTCGACATAAACCACTATACACCTCCCTTTTGCATGATAAAGGGGGTACCAAAAGGGTGGCCCCCAAAAAAACTCAAAAATATAAAATGATAAAAAACCAGAAAATAAAAAGGGAAAATTACTAATATCATTACATTTTTTTGGGGCAAAACTACTTTTTGTTTAAAAAAGGGCAATTTTCTTACAGATTCAGGGTTTCCGTGGGGGCCCTTTTTTTCCCCTTTATTGGCCAACCCTATATAAGTAACCTGGGGGGGAAAAAGATATTAAAAAACGGTTTCCAATGCCCTTCTTGATTTTTTATTTTTATTTGGGGGGTGGAAGGTTTCATTGAAAGATACTTTAATCATTTTTGGGGGTCGGGGTATCTTTCTTACCAAAAATTGGGACCTTTCTTAAATAGCAATTTGGATAACCTCCAGTTTACTTATACTACTGATGTAAATAACATTACCTTTTTGGATCTGCAACTTCAAACAAAGGCAGATCAAGACCGTATTTTTACTTCCACATAAACCATTTCGGGTAACGCAATCCTGCATGTGTCTAGTTGTCACCCTAAACATGTTGCCAGTAGGAGAATATATTAGGGCCAAGCGAACATGCAATAATCCGGAAGTTTATTTACAAGAGAGAGAACAGATCAACAGGAGACTTATAAAAAGAGGTTATTCCATACACACCTTATCATGTGCTAGTCATATCGTAGATGATAAAGATCGTAATATTTTCCTGAAAAACAAACCAAAAATTGGCCATAATAAACTGGGTAATTTATTCTATTTTAGTATACAATATAGTAAACAATATGGTCAGATCTTAGGTTTAATCAAGAAATACCTTCCTATTTTGTTTATGGATCCAACGCTTAAGAAGGTTTTAGATGAAGGATGTAGGTTTGTTTCTAAATGATCACGTTCGCGGGGTAATGTTTTATCACCAAGTTTATTCTCCTTGTCAAAAAATGCCAATTCTTGGCTTAAGTGTAAAGGATGTTTTAAATGTGGCATAAACAGATGCGTTTTATGCCCTCTGTTGGATAAATGTTCTACATTTTCTTCCACTGTAACAGGACATCAATATCCTATTAAGACGTTTATCAACAGTCGCACTAATCATGTTATCTATATTATCCATTGTACCAAATGCAATGTCCAATACATTGGTTGCACCACAAGATGTTTATATCTCAGGATAAGAGAACACATATATGACATTACTCACACTACTCTCAGACCCGTTTCAGGAGCATCGCGTCATTTTCGCGATATACACCAAGGCTCCACTGAGCATTTTTGAGTTTGGGCTATAGAAAAGGTTACCTGCCCAGTTAGAGGCGGCGTTTGGAGAAGACGCCTCACAGATAGAAAAGCTTTTTGGATCCTAACATTAAACACAAGTCTGAATTACAGAACAGACTTATAATATAATATATATATATATATATATATATATATATATATATATATATTATAAGAAAAAAGCAGCACACCTTGTATAAAGTTCACCTTTCAAAAACACAAAGAAATGGGTGCCAGCAGCAACCGCTTCAATATACAAGCCTCCAAGAAATATTTTAAAAGAAAATCCACGGCACTCCACAAAGAATTAAAGCTTGACAAAGGCTCTGTGAGGGAGCTGAAACATCGCATTTTCTAAGCATGGAGGAATAAACTTCTCTGTTTTGCTTTAATTCTTTGTGGAGTGCCGTGGATTTTCTTCTATATATTATATATATAAATATATTTATATATATATATATATATAATATATATATATAGAATATATTGTAGCAGAATGGCTAAGAGTAGCTGCCTGGTTCTGCCACTAGGTGGAGTCGTCCTAGTAGGGACGTGCCACCAAGATCCTGGGCTTGGTGGAGGGAGCCAATTGCTATCTGTTAGCAACACTAGGTTGCTGTCAGCTGTATGTAGCATGGCTGGTATCCAGCCATTATGGGTTGGCCTCCCCGGAACAGCTGCAGATGGGTGGGTGGCTGTTCCCGCGTCCCAGGTCCCCACGTTCCAGGCCAGGTTTTGGGCCAATCCCTGTAGGGCTATAAGAGGCCTCCTACTACAGGTGATCGGGGGGGGCGTGTTCTGCTACCTGCAGTGGTTAGTAGCAAAGGAGCTGGAGAGAGGCTCTGGCCCCCCGAGGCTTGAGGACAGCCTAGAGTATACAGGGACTGTACAGTGTAGGTGGGAACTGGACAGTAGGTCCAGACCACCGATAAGAGAGGGACGCTAACATTGTTTAGCTAGTGGCCAGACGGCCTGAGGGTTTTGTTTGTATTGTTTTCTGTTGTGCCCTAATAAAGCTGGTTGAGGCCAGTTTAACACTGCTTCCTTGGAGTTGGAGTAAGTTTGTGCCATACCGCTTACCCAGGCGGCGATCCAGGAGCCAAGTAACCCCCCCAGGACGGTCCCGGAGGGCGTCTATACGCAAGCGAGGCATTACATATGGTGGAGGATGCGAAGGGCATAATTGGAACTAACAGATGTGTGCACAAAGCGGTGCAAAAGAAAAAAAAAAAGGCAGTTTGCATAGGACTGCTGCTGTTTGTATAGGACTGTCGGATACTAGTCTTGTGTGAGCCAGGATCTGTCGGAAGAGACTACCTTAGTGGAGAAGGAAACGGTCTCTGGAGAGATAGTGGACGCACCCCAGTAAAGAGACTGTTGCTGCTGCACTGGAAAAAAATCTGTTTGCAATGGAGGAACTGCTTGCCCAGTTGGTGCAGGCAAATGCCCAGCAGCAGGAGAAAAATAAACTGTGGGCCCAGCAAGTGGCTAAACAACGAAAGGACACTGAGAAGCGACAGGCACAGTTTAATGCAGATCAAGAGGCGATAAAGGCACTTCTCAATACTATTCCCTGGTATGAGGAAAGTGGACTCGCTGCAAACCAAGCTGCATTGGTGTTTGGAGGTGCGGAGCCAAAGATGGAAAAGACGGCTGCCAAAGGTAACCAACCTGACTGGTGTAATGGATGCCTTCAGGTCGACAGGTGCCGGAGCAGATGTCCTGTGGCCAGGAGGTCTAGCCGTCCAGTAAAGAAGAGGTCCACGTCTGGAGAGACTGCATTACTGCAGGACCTGCATGCTGTCGTTGCCACGGGCAACCACCTGCAGGAGCCCGCTACCACCGTCCAGCAGAGGGAGCCATGTTGGAGATGCCACGAAGTGGAGAGATGTGCTCCTGGCTGCCCTCTCAGGAGGAGGCCGGAGAGGTTGCAGCTGCAAGCCCTGGAGCTCAAGGTGAATGCAGCCCCACCCATGGCTGACATGGACAGTCAGCAGGAGAAGTCCAGACTGCTCCCAGAGGCCACACCCGGGGGTGCAGACCCATCATGGACCCGTAAACTGTCCAGTGGGGTGTATTGCGGGTGACACCTGTGTGGGGACTGCCAGGCATGGATTGTGTGACAACCAGGGTGGACCATGCAGAGGCCCAGACATGATGCCTAAAGCAGGTAAAGATGTGTGAGAGCAGCAGGACTCTGGACTGTGGACTCAGTGTCTCCCAGGCTGCATTTCCTGAGGGGATTTGTGATTTTATCAACTTTATTATAATAATGTGCCAGCAGAAAATGATGATAATAATGTATGGATCACTTATACTGAGGTCACACAGTCTGAGCAGGGCGAGGATAGCCGTATCACAGGCTAGCTCCAGCTACTGCTGTGTGTGAACAGGCTGCTGCAGCCAGAGCAGCAGAGGGGATTAGCGCTAGGGCGCCCCTAGAGGTCATAGGGAGAGCAGCCCAAGTAGCACAGGTGATGTGTGTCCGGTGAGGGATAGACAGCAGTTATGTTCTGCTCTTGTTGGTCCCAGAGAGATGTTTACCTGCTTTAATGGGAACTCTGCAAGTGTGTTGCCTGAAAGAGAAACGGCCTCCCATGAAGGTGATTGCTCTGCTGCTGTGTATGAGGGCTCTGCTACCATGCATGAGGAGACTATGCGTGGGAATGTGCTGGTTATTGACCATGTGGAAAAAAACACTCTGTGAAGAGTCTCAGTTGCAGTGTGGAGTGGATGTATGTGTCTGTGTTTGCAGTTATGAGAAAATACATTTGAAAAAAAAAATGTGTGCCAAGGCAGATTATGTGTGCAGCCCCAATCAGGGTATTACAGAGAAGTTTATCTGTGCGAAAATCCATATTGTGACCCTGCAGGGATGAAGAGAACAAATCATTCTGGGACCTGTAGTGCACCGAGGAAACTTGCTCCAATGGTTGCGGTTTGTCCGTAGCTTTTACTGCAGTGGTCAGAAAGACTACAGTGACTGTAGGGAAAAAAAAATGGGAGCCACTGACCCAGAAAAGAAGAGGGTTGCTCCAGACGCTAGTTTAGGGGCAGGTCAGTATGTTTTTAACCTCAGATGGGAAGGAAATCCCTAGTATTGAAGCTGAGGTAAACGCAAGGAATTCCCTATGTGCAGTGTTTGTCAGCAGTATTCCCCGAGATAACTAGCAGGGTTTCTGAGAGTTCTCCCCTTTTGGGGATAGATTACAGGGGTGGGAGGAAGTGGTCTCCATATGTTGTTGCAGTAAGGTCATGAACAGCGTCCTAAGGGGAGGCGTTCTGTCTGCCCAGGTTGAATGGGAAAACCTGCCATAAGTCATGAGGTTGGTGAGGTTCCTGAGCATGTTTGCTGTATACTCACTGTAAAGGAAAGGGAAGTTTTGGAGATGGTCAACAAATTCTCATATGTGGTTGCTAGTGGTGATACCCAAGTAATAGAGAAGTGTGTAGACAGTGTACAGGGGTCTGGTGTGGACTCTGACGGGTTGGGTGAATTTGATAGCATACCTGATGCAGGAGTGGTCCTGGCAGGCGCTAAGAGTTCTCCCATGGTGACAGCTAGTAGCCTAGAGGCGGAGCTTCAGGGTCCCAAGAAATTAGGGAATGTAGCTGACCCTAAGGTGCATGAGATGGTCAGTGAGGACCCGTGGACTTGGGTTGAAGAGAGGTTTTGGGTTCATCATAGTCCTGCAGACAAAGAGGTAGCAGGTTTGGGCTCAGGTGCACCCCAAGCGGCCATAGTGGATAGCAACCCTGAGAAGTCTGCTGTCATTACAGCTTCTGATGAAGGTAGTGTGGTTGTTGGGTCCAAACAGGGGTCTTTTGTGAGACCCACGATAGTGGGAAATTTGCACAATGGGGACAATGCCTGGGTAGGGAAGAATACTACATGGCCGGATAGCGCTGGTATTGGAATTTTCACTAGTAACCCGGTGAAGGTCAGCATGCAGGTGAAAGGTGGTAACATCCGTGTAGCAGAGCGTGCATGGGTTGTGACATCTATAGTAAGTGGCAGTAAACGGTTGGATGGCCAACATGTGTTGAGTGCATGGTGTGAGCCCACAACTGAGTTGAGTGTGGACAAGTTGGTCTCTGCCCCTGAGGTTGTAGGGAAGACGTTGCCCCTAAATAGGAGCTTTGACCCCGGAGGGAGCCTTGGTCATGTGAGAAAGCCCTACGGGCTTTATCAGAGGGGAGGGATGTGTAGCAGAATGGCTAAGAGTAGCTGCCTGGTTCTGCCACTAGGTGGAGTCATCCTTGTAGGGACGTGCCACCAAGAGCCTGGGCTTGGTGGAGGGAGCCAATTGCTATCTGTTAGCAACACTAGGTTGCTGACAGCTGTATGTAGCATGGCTGGTATCCAGCCATTATGGGTTGGCCTCCCCGGAACAGCTGCAGATGGGTGGGTGGCTGTTCCCACGTCCCAGGTCCCCACGTTCCAGGCCAGGTGTTGGGCCAATCCCTGTAGGGCTATAAGAGGCCTCCTACTACAGGTGATCGGGGGAGGGGGGGGCGTGTTCTGCTACCTGCAGTGGTTAGTAGCAAAGGAGCTGGAGAGAGGCTCTGGCCCCCCGAGGCTTGAGGACAGCCTAGAGTATACAGGGACTGTACAGTGTAGGTGGGAACTGGACAGTAGGTCCAGACCACCGATAAGAGAGGGACGCTAACATTGTTTTAGCTTGGCCAGGGCCCTGAGGGTTTTTGTTTGTATTGTTTTCTGTTGTGCCCTTTAATTAAAGCTGGTTGAGGCCCGTTTAAAACTGCTTCCTTGGAGTTGGAGTAAGTTTGTGCATACCGCTTTCCCAGGCGGCGATCCAGGAGCCCAAGTAACCCCCCAGGACGTCCCGAGGGCGTCCCTTTCGTGAGTGAGGCGCTACAATATATATATGGACTGGTCATAGAGGGAGTATATATTTGCCCAAGATTCCTAATGTCTATCAGGTAAAAAGCAAGATTTATATGTGTTGGGTTTATGTAAAACCCATTTTCAAGGGCTGGTTTGCTGGAGTGGGGAAAGCGAGGGTGGGCCCCACTCCACCTGGACAGTCTGGGTCTTGGGCTGTCAAATTAAGCCTAGGTGTGTTCACCTCATCTAAGGCCAGAGCTGCAGACTCTCAGTCTGGGAATAGGTTATCTGCTAAGGACCTAGTGGGAGCACTTGCTTGTGGTATGAACATATGTTATGGTGACTGGTATTAGGCCGGCACTGGGATAGAGAGGAATCCTGATATTTAGTTAGAGCCAGACAGGCATAGGATTTGTTTTGTTTTTATGTGCCACAAGCTGACAATAAAACTGGCTGCGGTCAGTTTTTAAACGAACTTCATTTGGTGTTTTGACTTCTGTGCCTGTCTACCCAGGAGACGACCAACCCGCCACCTAATCCCCTTACAATATATGTTATCATTTTTTCTGATGTAGTTACTTCTTTTTATACCAACTGGTGGATTAGGGGTTAAAGCACACACCGGTTCGATAATTAGACTCTATAAGGAGTGTCTGTTTGTTCTTACAAGCTATGTTATGATTAAGGATCCTCAGTATCGGGCAGACCCGAAACGCGTCACAGCTATGTAAAGTTGTTTGATCGTTTTTATCCTTTTTTTTCTATGGGACAGTAAAGAATATAACATTTTTAACTTTTCGAGTGCTGAACTATTCCATGTTTTTTCTTAATATAGATTAGCGTAATGACCATGAAATATAAAATTGTAACTACTTTATTAGTGAAAGTTATGTTTCATCTCTATGGGACAGTTCCCTTTTTCTTCTCTGTGTGACTTTTTATAGTCAGGGTTTTTTTGTCCCTGGATATTTGATGTAATTTAGTAGTTTCGTACATACCACATTATTTGTTCAATTTTGTCCTGTGATTTCACTTTCGGTGATGTGCAAGGCTGTATTCACACCCAAATAAGGTGAGAGTACCTTCCACATGGATGAGTGACCCAGAAAACCTTCTTCTGATCACAACGTTGCCCTCACCAGCTTGTTTTTTTCCAACAATGGTTGCAGGGTGTTTATTCTCTGATATTTCTGACCTGACATGCCAATGTCCATCCACTCAATGAAGCAGAAAACGTGACTCATCAAAGAAAACAACCCTTTGCCCATCAGCAGAGGTTCAATTCTTTTTTTTGTAAACATAATTTTTATTAAATTTTACAATAACAAAAACATATAATAACTGTCCATTAGATGAGATACTACTTGATACACAAAGAAATAATATAGGGCTTCATTACTACAGATAAGAAAAATACTAAGGAATGAAAGTACAAAATAGCACTAATGACATACTTTGGTATCATAATAATAAGAATTAAAGCAGAGGTTCAATTCTGATATTGCCAGGAAAATGTTAGCTGTTTTTGCTGATGCAGCTTGGTTAGTAGATATGTGGAGACATCCGTGTGCTCCAGTGCCCCATATGCACTGGGGTTAGCAGAGGTACTGTGACATCCTTCTGCTCCAGTGCCCCATATGCACTGGGGTTAGCAGAGGTACAGTGACATCCATCTGCTCTGGTGTCCCTTACACAGTAGGGTTAGCAGAGGTGCAGTGACGTCTGTCTGCTGCAGGTCCCCATACACAGTAGGGTTAGCAGAGGTGCGGTGACATCCATCTGCTCCAGGGCCCCAAACACAGTAGGGTTAGCAGAGGTGCAGTGACTTCCGTCTGCTCTGGGGCTCCATACACAGTAGAGTTAGCAGAGGTGCAGTGGCATCCGTCTGCTCTGGGGCTCAATACACAGTAGAATTAGCTGAGGTGCGGTGACATATGTCTGCTCTGGGGAGCCATAAGCAGGAGTGTTAGCAGAGGTGCAGTGACATCTGTCTGCTCCGGGCCCCACACACAGTAATGTTAGCAGAGGTGCAGTGACATCCATCTAATCTGGGGCCCCATACACAGTAGGGACAGCAGAGGTGCAGCGATATCCATCTACTCTGGGCCCATATGCAGTAACGTTAGCAAAAGTGCAAAGACATCTGTCTGCTCCGAGGCCCATATGCCCAACTATTTGCTGTTGCTACATAAATCACCCATTATACTCATAACAAGGGATGTGGGCAGGTAGCCTATCACACCTTACATACCTAGCAAGCCGGCGGAGCACAGGGAATTCCTGCATGAGCTACATGATGTCAGAAGTAGGATGTGATCATAATAAGTGGTCCTGCTCGATCCATCTCTGGCTTTGCCTAAAATAACTTAATACACATTGCATGAGTTTTCCCAGCCTGAAAAGAATGTTTAAAATGTTTTCATTTTAGCAGAATCCCGCAAGATGTCTGAAGGAAATGGCGCGTCATCACTAAATTATAAAGTAGAAGATATCATGCAGCACTCTTCAGAAGGAAACCATACTACCCTTAATGTCTATCCAGCACGTCACAGCACAGACCTATCAAATAATCTCCCCCATCATGAGGAAACTTCACCTGAACCACAACAAAAGCTTATTAGAAGTGCGGACTTGTCGTATAATCCCCCCAATGATGAAGAACCTTCTACTGACCTTCCACAGATGGTTACCACGAGTGCAGACCTGTTATATAATTCCTCCAATCATGCTGAACCACCTTCTGACCCATCACAGATCGTTATCACAGGTACAGGCCATAAAGAGGGAAAAAGTTTTCCATGTGGTCAATGTGGTAAACAGTTTACAAGACGTTCAACCCTAGTTACACACGAGATAATTCACACAGGGGAGAAGCCTTTTTCATGTTCAGAATGTGGGAAATCTTTTACACATAAATCATATCTCATTATACATGAGAGACTTCACACAGGAGATAAGCCTTTTTCATGTTCAGAATGTGGGAAATCTTTTACATGGAGATCGGGTCTGGTTATACATGAGAGCATTCACACAGGAGAGAAGCCTTTTTCATGTACTGAATGTGGGAAATCTTTTATGAATAAATCACATCTAATTATACATGAGAGAATTCACACAGGTAAAAAGCCTTTTTCATGTTCAGAATGTGGGAAATCTTTTACACAGAACTCAACTCTCATTACACATGAAAGAATTCACACAGGAGAGAAGCCTTTTTCATGTTTAGAATGTGGGAAATGCTTTACAGATAAACATAATTTAGTTTTACATGAGAGAAGTCACACAGGAGAGAAGCCGTTTTCATGTTCAGAATGTGAGAAATCTTTTACAGATAAAAAAAGGCTTGTTGCACATGAGAGAACTCACACAGGAGAGAAGCCTTTCTCTTGTTCAGAATGTGGGAAATCTTTTACACGGAGATCAGCTCTGGTTATACATGAAAGAACTCACACTGGAGAGAAGCCTTTTTCATGTGCTGAATGTGGGAAATCGTTTACACTTAAATCATATCTAATTATGCATGAGAGAACTCACACTGGAGAGAAGCCTTTTTCATGTGCTGAATGTGGGAATTCTTTTACTCATAAATCATATCTAATTATACATGAGAGAATTCACACAGGAGAGAAGCCTTTTTCATGTACTGAATGTGGGAAATCTTTCAAACTTAAAGCAGAACTTGTTAGACATGAAAGAATTCACACAGGAGAGAAGCCTTTTTCATGTTTAGAATGTGGGAAATGCTTTACAGATAAACATAATTTAGTTTTACATGAGAGAAGTCACACAGGAGAGAAGCCTTTTTCATGTTCAGAATGTGGGAAATCTTTTGCAGATAAAAAAAGTCTTGTTGCACATGAGAGAAGTCACACAGGAGAGAAGCCTTTCTCTTGTTCAGAATGTGTGAAATCTTTTACACGGAGATCAGCTCTGGTTATACATGAAAGAACTCACACTGGAGAGAAGCCTTTTTCATGTGCTGAATGTGGGAAATCTTTTACACATAAATCATATCTAATTATACATGAGAGAATTCACACAGGAGATAAGCCTTTTTCATGTTCAGAATGTGGGAAATCTTTTACAGATAAAAAAAGTCTTGTTGAACATGAGAGAACTCACACAGGAGAGAAGCCTTTCTCTTGTTCAAAATGTGGGAAATCTTTTACACGGAGATCAGCTCTGGTTATACATGAAAGAACTCACACTGGAGAGAAGCCTTTTTCATGTGCTGAATGTGGGAAATCTTTTACAGATAAAAAAAGTCTTGTTGAACATGAGAGAACTCACACAGGAGAGAAGCCTTTCTCTTGTTCAGAATGTGGGAAATCTTTTACACGGAGATCAGCTCTGGTTATACATGAAAGAACTCACACTGGAGAGAAGCCTTTTTCATGTGCTGAATGTGGGAAATCTTTTACACATAAATCATATCTAATTATACATGAAAGAACTCACACTGGAGAGAAGCCTTTTTCATGTGCTGAATGTGGGAAATCTTTTACAGATAAAAAAAGTCTTGTTGAACATGAGAGAACTCACACAGGAGAGAAGCCTTTCTCTTGTTCAGAATGTGGGAAATCTTTTACACGGAGATCAGCTCTGGTTATACATGAAAGAACTCACACTGGAGAGAAGCCTTTTTCATGTGCTGAATGTGGGAAATCTTTTACACATAAATCATATCTAATTATACATGAGAGAAATCACACAGGAGAGAAACCTTTTTCATGTACTGAATGTAAGAAATATTTCAGACTTAAAGCAGAACTTGTTAGACATGAAAGAAGTCACACAGGAGAGAAGCCTTTTGCATGTTCTGAATCTGATTGATCATATTTTGTAACACATCATAAAATTTACACAGGAGGGAAGATGTAATGTTCCATAAGAGAGAAATGTGCATAAAATTAGAATTTTGATGAGAGAAGTTGCACAGAATGTGGAATATATTTTATTTGTTAAGCAAACCTTTGATGTTACAACACCTGAGGTTGTTCACGGATATTAACCAGCCAATAACAGTGTGTAACCCCTTCCCGACATTGGATGTATCTGTATGTCCTAGCACGAAGTGACTTCCCATAAATGGACATACAGGTACATCCTGGATATCGTGCGAGTTCACATGGGGGGCCCCGCACTACCGTAGCATGGAACCAGCTGTATATTACAGTTGGCCCCATGCTGTGTCACCCATGACCGGAGCTTATGCCGGCCGCTGGGTGATTAACCCCTTAGATGCCATGAATAACTGCGATCATGGCAGTTAAGGGAGATAAGGGATAAGTCTAAAAAAGTGAAAAGTAAAAAAAAAGCACAAAAAATAAAATAAAAACAGATACACAGCCCTTTTCCCCTCTAGAAACGCCTGTCCTCCCCAAAAAAGATCAAAACTAAAGTACGCATTTTTGGTATCACCATTTGCATGACAACCTCGCCTATAAAACTGTCATGGTGTTTAATCTGCACTGTTAACATCGTAAGAAAAATTAAAGAAAAAAACTGGGAATTATCTTCCCAGTCATATATAAACTGACAGAATTACGATTTTTGTTCCACACGCCGCACATAACAAAATAGAATAAAAAGTCATATAAGCATCAAAGTGATAATAATGTCAGTTCATGCCAGAAAAAAAGCTCCTTACATAGATCTGTATACAAAAAATAAAAAAGTTATTGCTATCAGAAGATCATGATGCAAAAAATTGTGTTCTATACAATATATATGTGAAAAAAGTATGTTTAAATAAGCTCACCCGTCTTGTATCAGCGTCCAGATCCCATGAGCACGGCCGGGCGGAGTCCACACCCAAGGCAAACAGCAACAAAAACAAGCAAGGTGCAGCCAGCTACATCCAGGACACTGGCGGTGATTCAATAAAACTTCCAATCTTTATTTTCCAACGATTAAAAATCAAGGCATGGAGGATAGGTTACATAGTACACGCATTCATGGCACAATAATACGCCACTGTTGACCGACGCGTTTCGGAAGCAATATCCTTAATCGTGGTCACCTAGATAAGTGCAGATGGTAAATGCTATATATAGGAACATCCCAGGGATATCACATGATCGGAGGGAAGAAAGCCCCTCCCCCTAGGACGTAATATCCTCATATAACAAACATTACAAAAAACGATATAAAACGCCAATATAGGCTCCTATCTGCAATTAAAACATTGATTAAAGTGCCGATTATATATAACTGTATGCAAAGATACTTATAGAAGAAGCAGACTAATAATGATACCATATGTCTTGTAAGATATTCAGGCCTGCAGGAATTCTTGTGCCTAATTTGAAGATCCACATGGATTCCCTTCCCAAAAGCTTACGATGTAGATCTCCCCCTCTGGATGTGTTTGTCACCTTCTCTATTGCACAGAAACTGAATGAAGATAAATCACCATCATGTTCTGTTTGAAAGTGTTTTGACACACTGGAGCATTTGAAACAATCTGTTCTAAGGGCATCAGACAGGTGCCTCCTGATTCTAATTTTTAACGGCCCAGTGGTACACCCCACATACTGGAGTTTGCAGCTATTGCAAGCTATGAGATAAATCACTGACTTACTTTTACAGTTTATGAACTGTTTGATATCATAAATTTTGTGAGTAACAAAGGATTGAAATGTTTTGGTTTTATTTACATACTTGCAAGCTGTGCACACATTGTGTCCACAGCCATAAAAACCAGTAGAGCTGAGCCAATTATGCTGAGATGGCATGGACTTAAGAAGCAAACTGGGAGATAACAGAGAACCCAACGTTGGTGCTTTCTTGGAAACAAAACGTACATTGTTTTGTAAGAGATGTTGTAAGTCAGGACTAGTATATAATAGGGGTAGATGGTTCTTCAATATTTTGACAATGTCCTTGAACTGTGCACTGTATGTAGTAGAGAAGGTGACACAGTCAAGACTATGATTTGTCTCAACAGTGTCCCCCAGCAGAACCTTTCTTTTCGTTTTTCTGATTCTTTTTTGTGCCCTTTTTATAATCGACGGAGAGTAATTCCGTTCCAACAATTTCATACTTGTCTCCTGTTGGACCGTCTGAATTCCAGATCATCTGTGCAACATCTCCTCATCCGGACCAGTTCTCCATATGGGATGTTGTCCACGACATGGCGTGGATGGCACGAATCAGCCCGCAATAAAGAATTGCGTGCTGAGGGTTTTTTGTATGGGGAAATTCTTACACCTACATCAGCCTGTCCTGTCAGAGTAATATCCAGAAAATGTATGGTGTCAGTATGACATTGATATGTGAATTTCAAATTCATGGTGTTATTGTTAATACTGTCCACAAATTCATTCACTTGTTCTATTGCCCCCCCACACCATTAGGAGGTCATCAATGTACCTTCCATACCAGATGATGTGGGGGGAGAACAAGCTGGAGTCCGTGAAAATGTATCTCTCCTCCCAGACCGAGCTTATGCCGGCCGCTGGGTGATTAACCCCTTAGATGCCATGAATAACTGCGATCATGGCAGTTAAGGGAGATAAGGGATAAGTCTAAAAAAGTGAAAAGTAAAAAAAAGCACAAAAAATAAAATAAAAACAGATACACAGCCCTTTTCCCCTCTAGAAACGCCTGTCCTCCCCAAAAAAGATCAAAACTAAAGTACGCATTTTTGGTATCACCATTTGCATGACAACCTCGCCTATAAAACTGTCATGGTATTTAATCTGCACTGTTAACATCGTAAGAAAAATTAAAGAAAAAAACTGGGAATTATCTTCCCAGTCATATATAAACTGACAGAATTACGATTTTTGTTCCACATGCCGCACATAACAAAATAGAATAAAAAGTCATATAAGCATCAAAGTGATAATAATGTCAGTTTATGCCAGAAAAAAAGCTCCTTACATAGCTCTGTATACAAAAAATAAAAAAGTTATTGCTATCAGAAGATCATGATGCAAAAAATTGTGTTCTATACAATAAAAACACTTTTTTTAACAAAAAAAAAGTTCTTCAACATAAAAATAACTGTGTAAATTGGATATCGCATAATCGTATTGGCCAGTGCAAAACTAACATGTCAGATATACTGCAGCGGTGAGCGCAGTTAAAAATAGAAAAAACACTACTAGGATTGCAGTATTTTCTTCACGCTGTCTTCCAAAAAATGGGTTAACAGGTGATCATAAAGTCTTGTCTCCCGTAAAATGTTACCAATAAAAATGTCAACTCATCCTGCAAAAAAAAGCCCCTACACAGCTCTGTACACAGGAAAAAGAAAAGTTCTGGCTCTCAGACTGGCGATGCAAACATTTATTTTCCTTTGTGTAAAAGCAGTAAAACAAAACAAATATACACATTGGGTATCGCTGTGATCGTATCGACCTGCTGAGTAAAGCTAGCATGTCATTTATATTGCATGCTGTTCACTGCAAAAAATATAAAACACTACCAGGATTGCTGTATTTTGTTCATCCTGCCTCCCGAAAGCCTTGATAAAAAGCAATCAAAGTGTCATATGCACCCCATAATGGTACCAATAAAAACATCAACTCATCCCGCAAAAAACAAGCCCTTAATCAGCTCCATATACCTAAAAATCTAAAAAGTTATGGCTGTCAAACTATGGCGACATAAAAACTGCAAAGTAATAAAACATAAAAAAAACTGTATAAAATTTATATAATTGTTTTTGTGTCGACCGTATAGTAAAGTTATCCTGAGTTTATCCCACACAGCAAACACTGTAAAAATAAGCCGGAACTGTATTTTTCCCCCCATTTTCAATGCCTAATGCTAAACTATGGAACACCTATTCACCCAAAATGCATAAAACACCCCTAGATGAGGTCTATGAGGGGTGCTGAATCCAAGATCAGATGACTTCTGGAAGTTTTCACTTTTTCTGAT
The DNA here is from genome assembly GCA_025379985.1 of Phyllomedusa bahiana. Lineage (NCBI taxonomy): Eukaryota > Metazoa > Chordata > Amphibia > Anura > Hylidae > Phyllomedusa > Phyllomedusa bahiana. The sequence goes on from JAODAL010011767.1 coordinate 46,824, forward strand.
ACTTTAGGGCAGGGGTGTCAAACTGGCGGCCCTCCAGCTGTTTGGGAAACTACAACTCCCATGGGCATGATGGGAGTTGTAGTTTCCCAACAGCTGGAGGGCCGCCAGTTTGACACCTGTGCTTTAGGGGATTTGAACAAGCAACGCGGCACCCAAGAAAATCTTCTTGCCAAATAGCGCTTCCTCCTTTGTATGCCCTGCCATGCGCCCCAAACAGCAGTTTACACCCACATATAGGATATTGCCGAATTTGGAGGGCTTTTTTTCAGGATTCCTTTTAAAAATGAAACTTCTTTAGCTAATCCTTGCGTAGTGAGGGATCATTAATTCTTCTATCTGTTCAGATGTAAGCTATGCTATTACGTCAACTCTGTGGTTTTTAAAATCCTGTATTTTGTTGTACCTAATAAAATACATTTTTTTTTAAAAATATATTTTTTATTGAAGTTAGCATGTACATAAGTCATCTCGCAATACAATTAAATATATCATATTCAAATAAAATGAGGCATAAATTGTCATATTATACAGTGTTGTACATTGAGCAGTTACTCGTCAGCCTGGCCCTATTCACAATAAAAGAAACTCAGGGCGACATGAATGAATTCGACTGCGTACTTTTTTTTAACTTGGCGCCGGCACTCCAGTTCTAAATAGATAGAGAAGAGTGTAGAATACGACAGTATGAAGATTTTTGGCGCATTACATAGAGCTTAGTGCGCCAAACTTTGTATGGGCAAAGAGTGTAATGCGCCAAACTTGGCGCACTAAGCTCTATGTAATGCGCCAAAAATCTGTCGTATTCTACACTCTCAGAATCTCAGAATCTGAGCATTGAAATATTAAGAGGGCAACATATATGAATTCGAATGCATACATTTTTTTTTACTTGGCGCTGACACCACAGTTCTATATAGCTATAGAAGAGTGTATATTACGACAGATTTTTGGCGCATTACATAGAGCTTATTGCGCCAAACTTTGTATGGTCATAGAATGTAATGCGCCAAACTTGGCGCACTAAGCTCTATGTCATGCGGCAAAAATCTTCATACTGTCGTATTCTACACTCTTCTATATCTATTTAGAACTGGAGTGCCGGCGCCAAGTTAAAAAAAAGTACGCAGTCGAATTCATACATGTCGCCCTCAAAGTGAACAAATTGCCTTGTGTGTGCTTCCTTGGGGAAATCTTTTTTTATTTGATGTGTGTGTGGTGTACCATGTTGTTTGTTATTGAACTTGTCCAAAGACAAAAAAAAAATAATCAGAACTAAACATAACTAGTTAAACAAAAGTAACTAAATTTAAATGTAATTCCACCAGATAAGTTATATAACATTCTCCAGTTTATGAATATGTAATAAATACATTGTGTCTTAGATGTGATAGAGGGTCACTCTCCCATTGGGCTTTAGCCTTTTGAGTGGGTTCAGTTGGCGGTACTGCATATACTCCTGACATCCCTGTCAGCTCTTTTTCTAAGTACCATTTGGTGTATCTGAATGGCTTCACCAGTGTCGCAATTTCCGTTGGCGTTAAGATTTGCTTTATGAAAGGGTCCCAATTGGTAAATCATTTTTCTGTTTGTGATGTCTTGGAGATTTCTGTCTCCATTTTGTCCAAATCAAGGTATAACTTTACTTTATACCAGACATCCTGTGCCTTTGGAGGCTCTTCTTCTAACCATGTGTTCAATCTCTTTGCTGCTAGTAATACAATGTATGACATTTTGTGAAACCCGAAAAATCATGGAACAATAGATGTTTAGGGGATAATGGTAGATCAATATCCCACTTCGGTCTTATAATCACGACTAAAGAATCCCAAAATGTTACTGATTTATGACCGTTCCACATTCCGTGAATCATATTCGTTTTAGTTTCCCGCCATGCTTCGTTAATCACTGCCTTCATATACCTTTCCATCCCCCTATTATAATTTGAGGGATTTCCAATCCTGGGAAATCTTCGTCCCACTGTGAAAACAGTTTATCTTCCCAGTCATATATTTCTGGGCATCGGATCTTCAGGTATATGGATGATAACGAGTGACGGGTAGATCTAGGATCAATTATATCATCAAAAGTGCTAAAGTGAAATTCCTGTCTTGTGTGTCTGACTCTGCTTCTAATGAAGCTCAGAAATGTGTTTCCGGGATTCCCTTACTTTCCCTTAGCTTATTGAATGAGAGGTATTTGTGTTCAGGTCCATCGTATAGGTCGCTTACAGTCACTGCCTTTATCTCTCCATATTTTTAAGTGTCTGTATAATGTCTCTCCTCAAATTCTGGGTGACCGATGAGTGACAAACTACCCCAAAAGACATCACTTAGCCACTAAATACTACTTAAAAAATAACTTTTAATAATATCGTATAAAAACCTCTCATTGCTCTATTAAAGCCCTACATAACTCTCAATATCCTAATCCTAGAAAATAGAAAAATGTAGGGTGATCGCCCGAAAAAGGGCGCCCCTACCCGGAACCTAAATACAGACTACTAATTCCTATATAGCCCTATTGCTAAAATATATTACTCCTTAATAGACAAATACTAAACATCACTCTGATACCATAGCGAAAGAATAATCCTCTTTTTCTACCAGAAAATCCCAAGCGGACTCCATTAATACAATACTCAAATATGTGGACAGAAAAGGTTAAACTTCTAATTTAACCCTTAGGTGACAAACAGTCACATTCAGTCTCTGTCGACACGTTTCCCCCTAGTCGATATGAGGGTTCATGAGGACAAGATAATACATTCATATCCAATACACATACAATGATGTATCAGATAATCAATGATGGTGTCACTACATACAGTCAATTAAATACTTGCATGACCAGGATAGCAGGTCCCATAGGTTCCAGATGATATAGTGAACAACAAACGCCACCTACTGCACACCCTTAAATAGCAAGGCCTGGGGAAGAAATTACTTACCTATTTCCGGACGCTGAAGTTGCGCCCATCATTCCTTTTCCCCGCGTGTGAATCTTCAGTCAGCTTCCGGCGATGTCCGGAGAAAGCTGCGCATGCGCACATCTCCGCTGTTCTCAGGCTCCTGCCATACACTGCAAGAATCTTGCGCATGCGCGTCCCAACCTATTCACAACGCTGAAGTCACGCCCGTCAATATTCTAGCCACGCGCCAGTACCTTACAAACCTCCAGTAATCTCCGGAGGAAACAGCGCCTGCAATAGATCTCTGCTATCATCTACTTCCCACGATGGACCTAGGGAAACGGGCGCAGGCGCGCTCCAGCTACTCCGACTCCATCTATATAGCAGATATTGCCACGGTGTATTATTATTATACATGTACATCATAACCCACACATTAAATATATATCACATACAGTCTATCAAAAAATATATATATCACTGCAGCATCAATATGAGTCCAAAAATATCCTATCATAATATGTAAATATAAACAATACAGTGGCAAGATGGGATAAGCTTACTATTAAAGAGGGGCACTAAATGGCTAGTTATTGAGCATACACAAATACCAATACTCCCTATCAAGTTATCAAAGTAGGGCTCTTCATGTCAAACTAGACACATAAATCTGGAAAAAAAAAAAGAAAAAAATTATTTTTAATTGATTAATTCTTCAGATAAATGAAGTAAATTACATACTTTCATTAAGACCTCCTGGTTTAAGAGTTTTCAACTAATATATCCAGAATGTTTATCCTTGGGCCTGGTTTAACCACCTCCAATACAGAAAACATAAGGACAGAAGTATCCCCGCCATGTACCTCCACTACATGCCTAGCCACAGTTGTTTCCCTTCTGTGTTCCACATCGCCCACGTGTTCCAGGACTCTCCGCCTCAGCTCTCTTGAGGTCTTCCCTACGTACATCAGTGGGCATGAACAAGTGCATCCATATATGACCCCTCTCGATTTACAATTGGCGAAGGTAGATATTTTATATGTTCGTCCTCTCTGGTCTGAAAACACTTTACTGACCTTTATATACTTACAGGCCTTACAGGAACCACATTTATACATGCCACATATCCATGAATCTAACCAAGTCCTTTCTGGACGAGGGGGGACAAAGTGGCTATGCACAAGTCTATCCCTTAAGTTCTTACCCCTTCTATATGTTATCACCGGGTACGGATCTATCAAATCTGCAATATTGAGATCCTGTAAAAGAATTGGCCAAAATGTTTCAAGAATTCTCCTAACCTCCCCAGCTGCCACGTCATATGTCCCAATCATTCTCAGCCTGTTAGTTTTCTCTCTCGTTCTTGTTTTTAATAACGTGTTACGATCCACACTAAGGGCTTGTTTATACGCTCCCTTAAGTATCGATTTGGGATATCTCCTTTCCAAAAATCTTCCTGTAAGGTCATCTGCCTCCTTCCTGAAAGATTCAAGGGAGGAGCAGTTCCTACATATTCTGGTATATTGGCCTTTAGGATTCCCTTTCCTCAATGGGTAGGGATGCGCACTGTGGCATTGTAGCAAGCTGTTATCCGCGGTAGGCTTTCTATATGCTTTAGTCTCAATTCTACTATCTTTTCCCCGGTAGATATTAATATCTAAGAAACACAACTTGTCCCTTCCTATTTCGTATGTGAATCTTAAACCAATAGGATTTGTGTTGAGCCTATCCACAAAGGACACAAATTGATGTTCAGATCCAATCCAGACAATGTTGACATCATCGATGTATCGCCCCAACAGGGCGACACATCGGTTGAATTCCTCCATGTCATCTGAAAAAACAATGGTGCTCTCCCACCAGCCCAGGAGCAGATTTGCGTATGTAGGCGCACATGTGCTACCCATGGCGTTGCCCCTGAACTGGTGGAAGAAGCGACCATTAAATAAAAAATAATTATGCGTCAACACAAAATCCATGAGATCCAATACAAATTGGTTATGCCGGGCTAAGAACTGAATTCGGCTTTCTCCGGACATCGCCGGAAGCTGACTAAGATTCGCGCGCGGGGAAAAGGAATGATGGGCGCGACTTCAGCGTCCGGAAATGGGTAAGTAATTTCTTCCCTAGGCCTTGCTATTTAAGGGTGTGCAGTAGGTGGCGTTTGTTGTTCACTATATCATCTGGGACCTATGGGACCTGCTATCCTGGTCATGCAAGTATTTAATTGACTGTATGTAGTGACATCATCATTGATTATCTGATACATCATTGTATGTGTATTGGATTTGAATGTATTATGTTGTCCTGATGAACCCTCATATCGACTAGGGGGAAACGTGTCGACAGAGACTGAATGTGACTGTTTGTCACCTAAGGGTTAAATTAGAAGTTTAACCTTTTCTGTCCACATATTCGAGTATTGTATTAATGGAGTCCGCTTGGGATTTTCTGGTAGAAAAAGATGATTATTCTTTCGCTATGGTATCAGAGTGATGTTTAGTATTTGTCTATTGAGGAGTAATATATTTTAGCAATAGGGCTATATAGGGATTAGTAGTCTGTATTTAGGTTCCGGGTATGGGTGCCCTTTTTTGGGCGATCACCCTACATTTTCTATTTTCTGGGATTAGGTTATTGAGAGTTGTGTAGGGCTTTAATAAGGTAATGAGAGGTTTTTATACGATATTATTAAAAGTTATTTTTTAAGTAGTATTTAGTGGCTAAGTGATGTCTTTTGGGGTAGTTTGTCTTTTCTGAAGTTATTATGAATCACCTAGCTCTTGTATCTAGGGTAGGTCTAGCCCTTTTATTGGCTAGACTGGGTAGTTTTGTGGTTACAATGGTGTCTCTAAGAACAATTGATGATCTTATGTTTTTGGGTATATGCGAGAATTTTTTATGTAGCAAAGCAGTGAGGTCCCAAGGGCCTTCGAAGAGGGATTCTAGTTCCGTATTCGAGTGGTATGAAGTACGTTTAATCCAATCAAGACAATGACGCGTTATGCAGGCCAAGTTGTATTTCCGTACGTCTGGAAGGTTAATTTCTCCATTTTGTCTTGGGACCATCAATTTGGAAAGAACGATTCTGGGGTTTTTCACCTTCCAAATAAATCTGGTGAAGGTGGCCAAGATAACTCATGTATCTGAGTGTCTTAACAACAATGGGATTGTTTGGAGGGGGTAAAGGATTTTGGGGAAACTGATCATCTGCACAAGATGGCAACGTGCCAAAAGTGGGAAAGGTTTATGTGTTCAGTTCTCTATTTTCAAGATTAGTGAGGGGAAATTTAGGTTGTGTATAGATTCAGGTGTTTTACCAATTGTTATACCTAAGTATTTAATCGATTTTGTAGCTAGTTGTATTGGGGATTTCAATTGTTTTAAGGTGAGTGAGGAGGAGTTTGGGAAGATATCAAGGATTTCTGATTTATTTATATTGATTTTAAAACCTGAGCAGAAGTTTGTATATGCTCAAACAGGGTGTCAAGGTCTCTTTCCGGGTGCTCCATAAAGAAAATTACATCATCAGCGAATAAAGCTAATTTAAGCTCATATTGCTTTATTTTTATTCCGTCAAATGGTTCAATGGCTAAATTAAACAAAAACAGTGAAAAGGGGCATCCCTGTCTAGTGCCGCGTTCCAGCGGGAATGGGTTAGACAAAAAGCCTGGCGTGCATATTCTTGCCTCTGGTTTATGGTATAGAGCAGTTAAAAAAGGTACGGTATGGGCCCATCAGACCTATTTTATTCAGAACCATATCTAACCAGCCCCAGTCTACATTGTCAAATGCTTTTTTCAGTGTCTATAGTTAGTAGGGCTGGCGAAACATGTCTGTCAGGGTGATTTTTAATTTCATCCAAAACCAGTAGTACTTTTCTAACATTGGTGACAGCTGAGCGTCCTTGCACAAAGCCCACTTGTTGGGAGCCTATTAATTTCGGGAATAAGGGGCCAATCTGCCATTATTTTACTAAGGAGTTGTAGGTCCACATTTATAGAGGAAATCGGTCGGTATGACGCTGCAAGAACAGGATCTCTCCCAGGTTTTATGATGACTTTGATAAAAGCTGTGTTCATGGTGGTAGGTATGGGGTCTCCAGCTAAAAAGTTGTTATAAAGATCTGTTAAGGTGGGTGTTATTTGACTTTTCAAAATGTTGAAAAATTCTCCTGTGTACTCATCTGGGTCGGGTGATTTAGTATTTTTTAATTTCGATATCGCCAATTCTAATTCTAAAGTAGTAATTGGTTGTCCCAACATTGACACTTCCTCCGTTGTCAGACTTGGAAGCTTTATTTTCTGTAACCAGGCAGCAGACGCGGCGTCATTCAACTACGAGCGGGAGCGCGGCTGCCTCCCATAGCTGTGCACCCAGGAACTCCCGCGCTTCCACCGCTGCCCGCGCAGCACCTCCGACTCCAGACGTGATCTTCTCATCACCGGCGGGCACCCGTGCTGCATCCCGGTCGGCGGACACACTTATTTCTACAGGCCTTAGGACCAGAGACACCCCGCTAAAGCTCTCTGCTGACCACCGCGTGGAAGGACCCGGCGGCCATCTTCAGGAGGAGGTAGGAATTTCTGCGGGCTTCTTAACCCCCCACGGCCTCTGGAGATAAGTCCCTCTGAGGGATGGGTGTGCACCACGCGGGCTCAGTCTGCTCCCAAGCCCTTATCTCGCCCCCAGGACTTCCACAGGAGCCCGGTTGCAAAACAGAAGGGGCCTGAGGAGACAGCCATTCCACCTTCCTGTTCTCCGCCATTAACCCCTTCCGGGCCATCTGCACAGCAAAGTGTAATTTCTTCAGCTGGCACAGCCCTATCTCCGCTGGCCTTGGGGGCACTAGCCCAGTCTCCCCCTCAGCTGCCACAAAATGGCACCCAGCAGCAGCTAGCAGTGTTGGAGACCACCACCCCTCTGCCAGGAGCCTCATCGCCTCAAGCAGGCAACCTGTCATCCAGGCCATCAGCTCAGGGGTCTCCATTTATTTCTCCGCCACGGATAAAGGGGGCCACAGATCTACCACAGCTACAAGTAGGCATCTTGCCTTCTTCTGGCTCGCAACAGATTCCCCCGCAGCAACAAGCCAGCACTCAGAAATTTCACTACCCGCATGCGGGAACCCCGCCAAGGCAAAACTCACAAGCTGGAATTGTACAATTCTCAGACCCAAAGGTGGGATTCCTGCACCCACAAAACCCGCAAGCAGGATCATTGCTATTACAAAACCCGCAAACAGGGGCGCTGCAGTTAATAAACCCGCAAACAGGGATTCTGCACTTACTAAACCCGCAACCAGGGACTCTGCAACTACAAAACCCGCAACCAGGGACTCTGCAATTACAAAACCCGCATGCAGGAACTCTGCAATTACAAAACCCGCATGCAGGGACTCTGCAATTACACATCCCGCAAGCAGGGACTCTGCATCTCCAAAGTCCACATGCAAGGACATTGCAAGTACTAAACCCGCAACCCGGGACTCTGCAACTACAAAACCCGCAAGCAGGGACCCTGCAATTACAAAACCCGCAAACAGGGACTCTGCAATTACAAAACCCGCAGCTAGGGACTCTGCAATCACAAAACCCGCAGCCAGGGACTCTGCAATCACAAAACCCGCAAACAGGGACTCTGCAATTTCAAATCCCACAGGCTGGGACTCTGCAATCACAAGCCCCACAAGCAGGATCCCCACAGCCACACCGTACACCGATGGGATCCCCACAATTACAGGGATCAACACCGGAGACCCTGCAATCACGAATCTCGCAAGCTGGAATCCTGGAATCATCACAACTACCAGTGGGACCCACGCAATCCACCAGCCCACACATAGAAAATGCACAAAGGCAGTCCTCTGGGGAGGCTGTCAAACAACTGCCCCTGCAAAACCTGGCCTTCTATACAGCATGGCACAACCTCCAAACCCTGGGAGGGGGAACATCACCACCGTGGTCCTCAAGCTCTTCGTGGGGTGAACCCCCTCATCTGCTGCAGCCTAGTGGTGTTCTAATGGTCCCTTCCCCTCAAATGCTCCCTCCCTCCCATCTTCCGCATCCAGGCTGCAATACTCTTCCTGGAGCGACCGTCGATGTGGTGCCCTCACAACCATACAGCCTTGATGGGACTCATCCGACCCTCGACCTTTAAAGTTTTCTCCTCACCACTGTCCCCTCCGGGGCCCCTAGCAAACTTCAAAAACCCCCTTTTGCTGCTCCCACTGGGGGATGATAAAAGGAAAGTTTTCGCTGTCGCACCCCCGCGGTTAGCCACGATTGCCGACAAGCCCGATATCTCTTCATATCAGGGGCCAGGGAGAATGCAAGCGGAGTTTGGCAATTTCGCGCTGATCTGAATGCCGTTTTTCCAAAGTAAAAGCCAAAACAAGCACAAGTTCCTCGGAGGACTCCTCCATTTAAAATTCCCCTTCAATCCCATTCTCGAGTCTTAGGTTGCAGCAACAAGGCGACATTGAAATAGAAGTAAGCAAAAATTTGAGAACCGAGGTTTACCGAATCGGGGCCCCTGTGTCTTTACCTGTTCGACTCTATCTTAAAGAATGCTGGGGGGGGCCCCAATGCCACATTGAAATTGACAGGTACATGGGCCCTTCGACCTCGCCCTTGACCCCCAGGGGCCCCAAGATGTATCTGCTGGTTCACTTTATGCCATAAGGGAAAGATATTCTACGGCAGGCTAGGCAGCCCCGAAAGCCCCTATCAAAGGATTCCTCTTACTACTGCGGGACTTGTCCAGACACACGCTAGCACAGCGGGAAGCTGAAGCCTTTCTGGAACCCTAAGGTAGGGCATTTATAGATGGGCTTTTTTTTTCCTGAGGGTCGTAAGGGTGACAAACCATGTTCTCGGTTTCCCAACAGATGTCCGGCATTTTTAAAAAGGGAAATGGCTTGGGATGAAACTTCCCATGGCCGTTGATGTGCTTCTTTCCAAAGGCTTCATCGGAAAGCCCCGCCCCACGGTCTTCCCCCAAAGGGGCCCCGTCGGGCCAAGAAATCTTCTAATTCTTCCTCCCTTAACCCGGGCTGACTTTGTGCTGTGGGGAATTGCCCCCCTCTTCTTTCTCTCTTCCAGTATCTTTTTGGGATGGTTATTGGGGGATACCTTTGTTTTCTCTCCGCCCTGACACTTGCTGGGGAGTTCACCACAGTTGGGACTTGATCCTGCTCGTGTTTTATCCGGAATTACGGTTTCATACTGCAAAGTGTTAGTTAGTCAGACCCTTTGTTTAGGTTTTTTGCTAAGTTTTACCGGGGTTTTGCGGTCAACATGCATTGGGGGCTTGGGGGCCTACCCCCTGTTAAAGCATTGGGGGATGCTGCCCCGTTCTATATATTTTTGCCGGAGGGTGTATGCGAAACATAGCCCCCAGGCTGGTTCCGCTCTATATTCTCCCATCATTTTGGAGTCTTTTGGTGCATGCAATGCTTGTTTAATTTTCCCCCAATAGGGCCGGTCCCCGGTGGCCTTGTTGGGCCTGGGACCCACGTTTTTACCCCTTTTTTTACCGCGTGCTTAATTTTTGTTCTTTCTCCACCTACTTCGTCGGGTTGCTTTTTTTTGTTTCTCTCCCATCTTCCCCCCCTTCTTCCCTTTTTTTTCCTTGGGGCGGGGGATGCATGGCGATCGCCCCTGGTGCCTTGACCCCAGTCATCAACCCCACTGCCCAACCATGGGGGATTGATTTTGTCTTAACCAAAGGGGCTTAAACACTCCAGAGAAGAGGGCAAGTCTGTCCCATTTCCACCGACGAAGGTAAAATAATTTGCTTCCAAGAAAAATTTAAATAAGTCTTTCCCCCCCTTTACGAACAAAAAATACCTCATTGGCACTTTCCCAAACTGTCGGAGCCCATCAGGGGAGCGCCTTTTGCGATCACAAACCCTTTTGCTCCGGGTTTACTGACTGTCATTTGGCCCCCACCCGGTTCTTATTCTCCCCCTCACGATTGCAGGCCAACCTTTTCCCCTTTTTTAATGCCAGCACCTAATCGGGCCCAGGCCTCTTTTTTCCCAAACCCCCCTTGAAAAGAATTTTTGGCCCCTAAAGGAGTCGTCTGTTTGGGACTTCATCTCACCCTGGCCCCGACACTTGAAATTTCCCCCGGGAAATCATCCACCTTATCGCTCACCAAACTATTTAAAAAAAAAGCCTTTAGACAACTCCAGTTGTGTGATCCCGGGAAATTTTAAACCATCCTGGGGCAGGAAATTAGTTTCTATTCCGCGCCCACGCCTCTTCAGCCGGGGATTATGTTATGTTTCACCGACATTCTCCCGTGGCTCGTCTAACCAGGCAGATTTGTGGTCCACCACCCCCCGTTCTGCTCTCCTCTCTTTTCCCGGGCACTGACGGGCCCAATAGGGTCTGGGTTAATGAATCTCCCCTTTTGGGATTCGTTGTGCCCGGGGACCTCGGGAAAAATAGAGATTCCCCGTGGATCATCGCGAGCCCAAACCCTTCCCCCAAAATTCTGCGGGGGGAGGCCTTAAATGTGTTGTAGAGGAGCCCTGAAGGATTGTTGGGTTTGAAGAGGGAGAGTGCATAAAAGCTTAAATTTTTGCCTTACAAAAAATTAAAGTCTTAAAATTGGCAAAGCGGCCCCTCTAGGGGGTTTTCCCCAGAGCTCCAGACCCCAGATCTGAAGTAAAAAGGTTTTTATGTAATCTTTTGGAGAGCTCCTCAAGTTGCAGGAGTCGTTTTACAATTTGGGAAAATTTTAAAAGGGGCAGAATTTACTGGGGCTCTTCGATCGGTGCCCGTTTCCATTTTTAAAGTATAAAAAACCCAAAGGTTCTTTTTTCCCCACCTAAAGAAAAAAAGCGATTTTTTCTCCCCTTTTACCGGAAAATCTACAACCCCCCGCCCCTGCTATCCCCCCCCCCCAATCCTCTTGAATCATTCTCGGATTCCCTTTTCCCCCAATACCATTTCGTACTGGGACTCCTTACCCTCAAGAGTCGACTCGGCTTTAAAAACCTGCCCGGGGGAAAAGGCCCCCGGCCCGACGGCTTCACAGAATTCTTTAAAATTTTCAAAATCCTCTCCCCCTATCTTAAAGTTTTTGATTTTGAAAGGGAACCCTTTCCCCACCCCTCCCTTTGCCCAAATCGCGGGCTCTGAAGCCCGGGGAAAGTCCACGGCTGGGTGTACGACCAAAATCGTGCTCAATGTTGCATTAAATTACCTTAAATGATAGCGAGCAGGTTGAACCTCTCTTCCGGCTCGTTACCCCGACAAAGTAACTTTGTTCCCGGGGAGGGAAGCCCCCCGTAACCCATCAAAACCCCAGTTAAACCCGTATGCCCGCGAACAATATCCCCCTAATGGGCCCCATATTAGTGCCCAAAAGGGTTTTGATGGATTTCCTGGCCCTTTTACTGCAAACTCTCCCCCAATTGGGTTTGGCCCCAACCCCATTTCTAAAATTATTGCCCCCTTTACCCCCTCCCCTGCCCAAATCAAATTAATGGGTTCTTTCGATGTCCTCCACATTCGCAATGGCAGCGGGGGTGCCCCCCATCTCCCCCTCCCCTTTTTTTCATTATGCAGAGGGGTATGGTGCGATCCGCGCCAACCCGGGCATACAGGGATAAGCATTTGGGAACTGTACCCCATAAGTGCCTGCTTTGCGACGACCTCATGGTTACGTTACTACCCACATTTCAAGCCCTCCCTGATGTTTAGTTGGAGGTTCGTCGTGGGCCAAATTTTAAAAAAAATATCGCGAAATTAAGCCCTTTAAATGTGGTCTAGCCCCCCCCGTTTTGCTGGGTTAAAATCCCAATATCCTTTTGTTTGGGCCCTGGATGGTCTCCTACTTGGGGAAAAGAATTCCGTGGCCTGTCCAAAGTGGGTCCTCTAATTTTTAGCCTTACTCCCATTTCTAAGAGATTTAGACTCCCGGGAAAAAATGAGTTTCTGGTTCGGTTTGGGTTAATGTTTACAAGATGACGATTACCCCCCTTCTTACCTTTCCCGACCATCCTGCTTATATCCCTCCCCCTTTTTGGAAGGGCTGCAATGGTTTTACGGTCTTTTTCTGGTTGGGAAGCTCCCGATTATCCTTTAACTACCGAAGTAAGGAACAAGGGGGTTTGGTCTTCCCGATTGCAGAAGTACTACCTGGATCCCCTTTTTTCCCCGGGGCTTAGATTTGGTAGTCCCTGAGCGACAAGCTTGGGTTCGCTGGCCGGGAGTTTTTCCCTTGGCCTGGGCCCCTTTCCTGGATTGGACTCCCTTTTTGGTGACAAATTCCCCAAATAATTCTCTTGCGTCTTACCCCTTTTCCTTACCCCTCATATGGTGGCTGTAATTAATTATAGGGGAAGGGTCTCTTCTCCCCCCTTTTCAACGCATTTCCTCCGGTTTGGGGTTTTTGCAGGAAGCTCCCAAAGAAACCAAGTGGTTTTAAAATTCTAACACGGGTTTCCCTCCTTTAACTCCTTCCAGAAATTTCGCTCCTCCCAATGGCATTTAAAATTTGTCAACTTTGACACTACTTTTATTCATTAAGGGGGGGGGAATTTTTTAACCGGCCCCCATCTCATTCGAGCAGCTGGTTTGTTGAAAAGCCTCCAGGACTTCCATCTCTTGCCTTACAAAGGTTAGCCTTTTTTTTCAACACTCCCTCATTTCCACGATTGGCGGGGTGGGAAACTGAAATGGGGGCATGTTTTTTACCTCCCATGGTTAAATTTCTTTAGATCACCATAAAGCTTTATGCCTCCAAAAACCCCGGAGACTTGTTTCAAGATATTGTCTGATGGAAAAGGGTCCCTTCCGACTACTAAAAAAGGGACCCCTCTGTGCCCAATCTTGTTGGCGTTTTGGGGTGCGGTGGGCACCATGTCCCCTATATGGTGGGGTTGTCCCTTTACTTCGGGCTTCTGGGGGGGGGTTATAAAATAAAATTAGGAATCACAGATGCGGATACCTTGTGCCCCCCCAAACCCCCTTGTTGTTCATGTTTGCGGGTTTGGTCCCCGCCTATAAAAAACTTGTTGCGTTTCTCCCGGGCGGGGCCAAAAAAGTGTACCCCGTCCTGGAAATTTAGGTCACCCCCATTGATGAATGGTTTCGGAGATTTCGCATTTAAAAAGCGAATGGAGGAGCTGGTGACATAGCCCCGGCCCAATCTGAAATGGTTCCAAAATTGGTTTCATTGGCTCGCCTTCCAATCCTACCACTCTTCCGTACGCTCACTACCCGTGCGATATCTTTCTTCCCCCAGCTCCTAAATAAGGTTGGGACTTCGCGTTAATCGGAAACACAAATTGTTCCGCAAATTTGCATATCACTTATTTGGGGGTTTGGTTTTTGGTGTATGGGACCGGGGTTTTGTCCTGTCGCAATTTCCCCTCCCCCCTTTTCCCGTTTTCCCCCCCTCCCCGGTTCCCCCTTTTATTTATTTACTCTCATGGTATATACCGTTCGTTACATCGGGATTTCAGTATCCTAAAATGTTCGCTAGATATATTATATCTTTATATCATGTATTATTCTTTGTTGCTCGATTTGTTTGGCCAACTAGGCCTACTGTCTTTTACAAACCTTATGTGCATCTCATTGCATATTATGTTTTGTACCTTATCTGTTGTATGTTCTTAATAAAGCTTTTGAATCGGAAAAAACACATATGCTTACTCACCAAGAATTTTCCGGAGATACATGGTGGAAATGTATAAAGATCAAAAGCTGTTATTATAGAGAAAGTTGATAAAACCAAAGGGAAAGAACAAAAACATTTTTTTTTGTATATGCATTTTTTGTGTTGCTGTATGTATGCCTACAATATCAAAATTGGTATATTTTATATACTTCAGCATATATTGATATCAAACAAGAGTATTTGGTATAGGAGCTAGTTAATTTGTTGTTTTGTTTAGAACATTCAATGGTTACAACATATGTGTTCACTTAGTAAACTCATTATGATTTTATTTAAGGGATTTGTCAGTAGTATAGACTCATAGTCACAATTAAGAGCCATTCATTCCTCAGGTTCGAAACGCATAGACAGGAGGTCATGTTTTGTGTCATGTTTTTTTTTAGTTTTTCCATATGTATATAATCTTCCTGAACAAGATGTGTCTCTTGTAGGAAGGCAATATCAATTTTGAGGGATTTTAAGTGCCAAAGAATCATTATTTGTTTTTTCAGGAAAGCGTAGGCCCTAACATTCCAAGAAGCTATCTTCATAACTTAAATATGTATCATATGGTAAACACTGACATCTGGTGGATAAAAATGCAAAAAAACAACTGAACATAAATAAACCTCAACATGGCTCCTAAATGGCTGAAAGTTAGCCACTGAAAAATGCGAACAGGGAAACAAAAATGTTCTGCAAGAACTTAGTAAAAGCAACCTTCTTCTAAACGGATCCGCAGCGGGACTTCACTTTTTTCCAACATGCATGCGAGTTTCCGTGTGTATAAACAAATTAACCATAAAGAGTGAACTCTAATTGTGAGGCACATTCTACAGTATGCTATAGGTCTGCCATATCTTACAATCCAGTACTCGGTCTGTTACCGAGACCTAAAAGGACCTAAACATATAGATATACATAAGCATATGGTAGTTATTGTAAGGTATCTCTTGTCAAACCCCGCCGCCCCAACCACTAGGGTCGGCATCTGGGGACTCAAAGGGGAACCAAGACAAATCCGCATAACTGTGCTTCAGGTTGTTTAAATGATCACGTGCTACATATCAAACAGGAGTGGCGTATGATGAGATGTATCTCTGAGGAAGTCGATATTGGGGGTGAATTGAATGTCACTGTATTGTGGTCCCCAATCATGTCTTTTAAGTTTCGGGCGGTATAAATGACATTACATCCCTTCATGTGTTAAATTCAGGGGCACATCGTTTCCTCTGTTCTTTCAGGCTCAAGCGGATGGGTGAGCGCGGGTGGACTCTGTCAAAGTCAGTAGTTCCATCGGCAGTCTGACGATTGTCAGAGGAGGGGGTGGGGTCTGCTACACGTTGGGGGTGAGGAGGACCTGGATCTTGACCTTGAACAAGAACGACGCGACTTCTCAAAGTATTTTGTTGCCTCTACTGGAGAGTGGAAGGTGGGTATAGTAAGGTGAATCGTGTTTGTCTGTGGAAGAGGTCTGAACATACATTGGAGAAAGCCCTAAGTTTTTTAACCACCTCAGAGGAAAAGTCCTCCAATACGAGTATTTTTCTGCCTTTAAAGATGAAGTCAGATCGAAGTCTCTTAAAAGCCTTCAAAATTTTGACTATCCATATAGTCCAAATATTTAACAATAATTTGGCACGGTCTATTTCTGAGAGCTGGTGGTATTGTTGTGTCACTATTTGATTGCGGGCCTCCTCGGAGATCTGGTCCCAGGCGGTGGGCTCTCCCAACCTTACAGACATCTGCAATGCCCAAGGCTTCTGGGAGGTCCATCTCGCATAAATGAATCAGGTCCCTTGGGGGTACTGACTCTTGTATTCCCAGGATTCGCAAGTTATTGTACCTAAGTTTGTTTTCCAGATCTTCTACCTTTTCACTTAGGCGTTTGTTTTCCTGAATTACATTTTGTAGTTGTATTTTAGCTCTCAGAGCGTCCTCATGCAAACTCTATATTTTAGTGTCATGAGTATCCAAGCGTTCAGTATGGGTTTCGATATCCGCCTGAATTTGTGAGAACATTTGTGACACCGTATTGGCTAGGGAGGCCTGGATTTCCGGCGATATTTGCCGGGCGACTTCCGTTGCTATTGCTTTAATGTTAGTGTGTACAGGTTCCAAGAAGTTTGGAGGTTTAGCCGGAGTCAGGGCTGCACACTCTGGCAGCCGAACCGGTGTGTGGGGTATCTCCTATTCTTCTAAAGAGAGTGTGTCCTTTAGGTTTTCACCTTCATCGTCCTGTAATTCCCTAGGTGACGAGGGTGGGTAAACAGTGCTTTTACCTGATTGTTTAGAAGTGCTGTTCTTGATACGCCCCATTTTATGAAGATACTTTTCCATAGAAGTGGTGGCAATTTTCAAACAGGTAGATGTCTTATTGCGAAAGAGAAGGGTTGTATTGGATCTCTTTTCAGACTTCTGTGTTGGGTTGGCAACAGAGATTGGTGACAGAATAGTCTAGCAGGGAAGCCATATCTGATTTGTCTGCCATAGATTGCTGTCACAGACTTTAGCGTCACTAGTTAACACTGCCAATATTTGTAGGGATACGTGGAGGGGGGGTGATAGAATGATCGTGGGTTTCGAACAGTAGTTCTTCCTCCTGTATTAACTGCGACTCAGGCACTGCAGGGAGGTAATATAGCGTGCTTTAGCTGTGTTTAGGCTGTACAAGGTGCAGCTTTGCCCGTGCTCCCGGTTCAGCTGCTGAGTGTTCCCTTCGCCGGCAGCGTTGTGAGGTTGTCTCGCTCTTCTCTTTACTCTCCCTCTCCCCCCTTTCTCTCCTTTCTCTTTCTCTGTTTCTTAATATCTTTTCTCTGTAATCTTTAGTCTCTTGGCGCTGCTCCTCTCTCTTCTTCCTTTTCCTTCTGTCCTCTTAAGTGTCCCTTTTTAGACACCTCAGGTGCCGTTATCGGCACTTGCGCCGCACGTCCCCGCAGTCACCCCCTCGTTGGCAGGCAGAAGTGTCCCTCGGGTTGTGTGCGCCGATATCCGCACCTAAGCTGTTGCGGAGCGTCCGTGCAGTTCACTCTGCAATCTCACATGCTGCTGGCTCAGTCACACTTTCCCGCCGCCATCTCGCGTCACGTGTGCTGGGCTGGATGCAGGGGCTCAGGATGGACTGGGGGGTGAGCTGAAACGTTGCTGCGTCGTCTCCCGCAGCTATGGGTATATCTGGCCACTGTATCTTGACGGGTGTGATGTCCTCTCCCGGAGCTCCTTTTTTCCCCTCACACCATGATGGCGCTAGAACTTGAAGTCGATCTGGTTTTCTGTAGTCTCTCCTCAATTTCTAGCCTCACTAATTCTCCTTATGCGATTTCTGATCTCAACATTATCTTCTTCCCTATCACTAATACTCACTCATCTCTGGACACACCAGTCCAGCACAGTTTCAGAAATATCTGCTCCATCAACACTCAGGAATTCACAGACATCCTACAGTCCTCACTGCCCCCAATCGCCTCCGCCTCCTGTCCTGACCTGGCTGTCAAACAATATAATGAAACTCTCTCATCCACCCTGGACATGTTGGCACCACTCACACACCACTCCACCAGAGTCAGACGCTGGCAGCCTTGGCACACGTCTCAGACGTGCCATCTGCAGTGATGTTCCAGGTGTGCTGAGCGTCTGTGGAGAAGGTCAAAGCTACCTGCAGACTTTCTCCACTATAAATTCATGCTCAGGACATATCACACCACCCTTCACCGCGCCAAACAAGTATATATCACCGCCCTCATCTCATCCTTACACACAAACCCACACCGCCTGTTTGACACCATTCACTCCGTCCTCAGGCCTAAAGCTCAGGCCCCGGTCACTGACCTCTGTGCTGAAGACCTGGCCATTCACTTCCAAGAGAAAATTTACAATATCCGGCAAAATATATCCCAGCCCCCAAGTAATACCCATCCAGTCCCTCCCCGCACGTCCTCTAGTCTGCTCTCAGCCCTTGACCCGACGACAGAAGAAGAAGTGGGGGCTCGTCCCAAAGTCAAAATCCAATATGCCTTTCTGATTTTTTAATGTAGCCACCCAATCACCTCCTCTAATGGGTTTATCAACTTTCTCTATAATAGCAGCTTTTAATGTTAATAAATTTCCACCATGTATCTCCCGGAAATGTTTAGAGGCACCTGAGCATGTATGCTCTCATGTGTAATATCATAACGATGTTCTCTGAACCTAACATAAAAGCATCTGGTAGCACAGCCCACGTATTGTAGATTACACGTGGCACACCAAATGCTGTAAACAACATACCGGCTACGACAATTATTAAAAGTTCTGATTTGAAATTTCTTATTAGTACTGACCGATGAGAAAAACGTCATTTTATGCATATATGGACATGCTCTTCAGCGAGATCTACCACCTCCATAACGACCTTTGTAGTCCAGCCAATGACCTGTACACATTCTATTATCCTGAAACAGACTAGGGGAAATCATGCCACCAAGTGTCTTTGGTTTATGAGGTATAAAGTTACAACCCCGTTCCAGAATAACCTTCAAAATCGGATCCGTCATTAATACTGGTAAGTATTTCCTAATGATGTTACTGATAGTATAATACTGTTTGCTATATTGTGTAGAGAAATAAACCTTGGAGGCATATGAATCATTATCCTTTCTACTCTTGCCTTGTAATAACTGCTTCCTATCTTTGTTGTCAGTTTTCTTCATTGCCCTATATAAAGTATGACTGTTGTAACCCCTCAAAACAGGAATTCTCCAGCTCCTTCATATAAAAAGTATATATTTTATTTTCAAAACTTTTAAAACTTTTTAAAACTGGCATATCACCTTTATAGTGACAATAGGGATTATGTGGAATTTATCCTAAATTACTTGCTGAAACACAATTATTTTTGTTTTCAATGGAACACTTTATCTCTAGACACAAGGTGCGCCTATGGGTGCTAAATTTTCCCCTCACTGGCCAATTTATATATGGCCTGATGGGAGGAAAAATAGATTTTTTTTCAACGTAAAATCCTTACTTCAGTAGAATAAGGTATTTTGGAAGATTCATTGACGATATTTTGATGGTATGGGAAGGAGAACTTGCAGATGCAGAGGATTTTGTCACATATATAAATAATAACAATCTTAATTTAAAGTTTACTTGTTGCGGGTGTCCCTGCGACCCCCGTGTCAGGTCGCAGGCACACCCGCAATGCCGCAGCGTCACCTCCTGCGGCCGGTGCCGCAGCCCGGTGCTCGGGCTGCGGACACCCCGGCGGCTCAGGACCGCACTTACCTCACCACGCTCCTGTGTCCGTCCCGGCGCGCGCTCCTGCTGTTGGCCGGGTGCGCGCGCACGGCACTGCAGGGAAATTTAAAGGGACAGCACGCAGGTGATTGGTTCTCACCTGGTGCTGTTCCTATTTAAGCTCTGCCCCTTCCTAGGCACGGTGCCGTATCGATAGTGCCCTGTGCCTAGCGAGGAAGCGTTCCAAAGTGTCTAGTTCCGATTACCGTGTACCGTACCTTCTGCCTCCGTCCTGTGACCACGAATCTTGCCGCCTGCCCTGACCTTCTGCCTGTCCTCGACTACGAACCTCCGCCGCCTGCACTGACCTTCTGCCTGTCCCCGACTACGAGCCTGCTTCACGATTCTGTACCGCGCAACACCTCGGCTGCCACCGCAAGCAAGTCATGTCAGGGGTAGCAACCTGGTAGTAATCCGCCGCAGCAAGTCCATCCCGCTTTGCGGCGGGCTCTGGTGAAAACCGGACCTACTTAGACTCCGCTCCCTGGCGTGGCTTACGCCATCGCTTGTGGTGATTCAGAGGATCCACTACCACCTCCGTTACAGTTCGATTCGGCCATGGATCCTGCCAAGGTGCCTCTACCGAGCGTCCCTGATCTCACCACCATTGTGGCCCAGCAATCCAAGCAGATCGCTCAGCAAGCCCAACAGCTTAATCAGCTATCATCTATGATGCAGCAGCTTCTCGCCACCCAGCAGCAGCAGTCAGCTGCTGTGGCAGCTTCCGCGGCGGCAACTCCAGTAATGTCCGCTCTGCTGAGAAACAAGCAGAGACTCTTCCTCCACATCGTCCCTACGATTGTCCTATTGACCTGCTGCCTGGGACTAGTCCACCCCGGGGTAGGGTCTACCCGCTCTTGGTACCTGAGACTCAGGCTATGTTGGCCTACATAAAGGAGAAACCTTCAGAAAGGCTTCATTCGTAAGTCTGCTTCTCCAGCGGGTGCCGGGTTCTTCTTTGTGGAGAAGAAGGATGGGTCCCTGCGACCGTGCATTGACTACTGCGGCTTAAAAAAGATCACCATTAGGAGCCGGTATCCATTGCCACTGATTACTGAACTGTTTGACCGTCTCCGGGGAGCTAAAGTCTTTTCCAAGCTGGACCTGCGGGGGCCTACAACCTCATTCGGATCCGAGAGGGGGACGAGTGGAAGACCGCCTTCAATACTCGTGATGGGCACTTCGAGTATCTTGTGATGCCGTTCGGTCTATGCAATGCTCCAGTAGTCTTCCAGGAGTTTGTTAATGACATTTTCAGGGATCTCCTGTATGTGTGCGTAGTTGTCTACTTGGACGACATCCTGGTGTTTTCACCCAGTTTGGAGGCCTACCAGTCACATGTACGCCAGGTTCTGAAATGCCTGCGTGAGAACCACCTCTACGCCAAACTGGAAAAGTGCCAATTCCACCGATTCAGCCTCCTGTTCCTCGGGTACATAATCTCGGACAAGGGTCTGCAAATGGACCCCGCTAAACTGTCGGCCATCCTCCAGTGGCCTCGACCTGTCGGTCTACGGGCCATCCAGCATTTTTTGGCGTTTGCGAACTATTACAGGCAATTCATCCCTCATTTCTCAACCTTGGCCGCCCCAATTGTGGCCCTAACCAGGAAACTTGCCAACCCCCGACTTTGGCCGCCAGTCGCCGAAGAGGCCTTCTCCAAATTAAAAGCCGCCTTCGATTCTGCACCGGTTCTATCCCGTCCGGATACTGAGTGCCCGTTCTTCTTGGAAGTCGATGCCTCTTCCGTGGGCGCTGGAGCAGTTCTCACCCAGAAGGGCCCTAAGGGCAAGATTTGGACCTGCGGGTTTTTCTCTAAAACCTTTTCGCCCGCAGAGAGAAACTACACCATCGGTGATCGGGAGTTGCTGGCCATTAAGCTTGCCTTGGAGTAATGGCGCCACCTCCTGGAGGGTGCTCGACATCCCGTCAACATCTTCACGGATCACAAGAATCTCCTTTACCTCCAAACAGCGCAGTGGCTGAACCCGCGCCAAGCCAGGTGGTCACTGTTCTTTTCACGTTTCGATTTTGTTATACACTTTCGACCGGCAGATAAGAATGTCAAAGTGGATGCCCTGTCTCGCGCCTCCGATACTAGCAGAGAGGAGGAGGCTAAGCCTCAGCATATTGTACCCCCAGAACATCTGATATCCGTGGCTCCCGCAAATCTCCAGCGCACACCTCCGGGTAAGACGTATGTGCGCCCTGCACTCCGGAGGAGGGTGCTGAACTGGGGACATTGTTCCCGAATTGCCGGACACCCAGGGGTTCGAAGGTCAACTTCTCTGATTTCCCGTTTGTACTGGTGGCCGGATCTAGCCAAAGACGTGAAGGAATTCGTTGGGGCGTGTACTACTTGTGCTCGCAACAAGTCTCCGCGCACCAAACCGGCGGGTCTGCTGCAGCCTCTGCCCGTTCCTAACAGTCCTTGGGTCCACATTGCCATGGACTTCATCACCGATCTGCCTCCCTCTGACGGTAACACAGTTATCTGGGTGGTCGCTGACCGTTTTTCAAAAATGGCCCATTTCATTCCCTTGCCTGGTCTCCCTTCGGCCCCTCGACTTGCCCAGCTATTTATTAAACATATCTTCCGTATACATGGACTCCCCCTCCACATTGTCTCAGATCGGGGAGTACAGTTTGTCTCAAGGTTTTGGCGGGGCCTCTGCTCTCTCCTACAAGTGGAACTGGATTTCTCTTCCGCATACCACCCACAATCAAATGGGCAAGTGGAGAGAGTGAACCAAGTCTTGGGTACCTATCTCCGCCACTTCGTATCCGCAAGACAGGATGATTGGTCTGGTCTATTGCCATGGGCGGAGTTTTCATATAACTCCCTGGACTCTGATTCCGCTGGGGCAGCCCCCTTCTTCATCGTCTTCGGT
Organism: Phyllomedusa bahiana; assembly: GCA_025379985.1. Lineage (NCBI taxonomy): Eukaryota > Metazoa > Chordata > Amphibia > Anura > Hylidae > Phyllomedusa > Phyllomedusa bahiana. The sequence goes on from JAODAL010011767.1 coordinate 69,579, forward strand.
CGGCATCCCCGCCCACCCCTCCCGCTGCCCTCTGCCTCCTCCAATGTCCCTGCGGTGGATAGTCTGGTCCGCGACCTATCTGCCGTTTGGAAGGAGACTCGCCAATCCCTGCTCCAGGCCTCGGCCCGTATGAAGGTCCAAGCGGACAAGTAAAGAACACTCCCTCCTTCCTTTGCTTCGTGGGATAAGGTTTGCCTGTCTGCTAGGTATGTCCGCTTTAAAATCCCCAGCTACAAGCTGGGTCCCCGGGGTTTAGGTCCCTTTGAAATTCTCAGGCGCATCAATCCTGTGGCCTACAAGCTCCGGCTCCCTCCGACCATGCGCATCCCAAACTTCTTCCATGTCTCCCTACTGAAACCGGTCATCCGTAACCGGTTCTCTCAGCCGGTGGTTCCCCCGTCTCCCGTAGCTGACTCCACCAATGTTTTTGCCGTCAAAGAAATTTTGGCCACTATGACGGTTAGGGGGAGACGATTTTTTTTTTGGTCGACTGGAAGGGGTTTGGGCCGGAGGAAAGGTCGTGGGAGCCAGGGGAGAATATCCTGGATCGGGGTCTCTTGTCTAGGTTTATGCGGGCCAGAAAGAGGGGGAGGCCAAAGGGGGGGGGGGGGTTACTGTTACGGGTGTCCCTGCGACCCCCCCCCGTGTCGGGTCGCAGGCACACCCGCAACGCCGCAGCGTCACCTCCGGCGGCCGGAGCCGCAGCCCGGCGCTCGGGCTGCGGATACCCCGGCAGGTCGGGACTGCACTTACCTCACCACGCTCCTGTGTCCATCCCGGCGCGCGCTCCTGCTGTCGGCCGAGTGCGCGCGCACCCACTAGCGTGCGCGCGCGGCACTGCAAGGTAATTTAAAGGAACAGCCCGCAGGTGATTAGTTCTCACCTGGTGCTGTTTCTATTTAAGCTCTGCTCCTTCCTAGGCACGGTGCCAAATCGATCGTTCCCTGTGCCTATAGAGGAAGCGTTCCAAAGTGTCTAGTTCCGATTACCGTGTACCGTACCTTCTGCCTCCGTCCTGTGACCACGAATCTTGCCGCCTGCCCTGACCTTCTGCCTGTCCTCGACTACGAACCTCTGCCGCCTGCACTGACCTTCTGCCTGTCCCCGACTACGAGCCTGCTTCACAATTCTGTAACGCGCAACACCTCGGCTGCCACCGCAAGCAAGTCATGTCAGGGGTAGCGACCTGGTAGTAATCCGCCGCAGCAAGTCCATCCCGCTTTGCGGCGGGCTCTGGTGAAAACCGGACCTACTTAGATTCCACTCCCTGGCGTGGCTTACGCCATCGCTTGTGGTGGTTCAGAGGATCCACTACCACCTCCGTTACATTACTTTTATGTGTGACAGATCCAACATTCATTTTCAGAAACAATGAAGCCCATACATCCTTGTACAGGAAGGTTAGTGCAGGAAACACCGTATTACATGCTAGCAGTAATCACCCAGAACATACTTTAAAAGCAATACCTGTTGGTGAATTCATCTGAGCCAGACGCCTGTGTTCGGATAGTGATGTTTTAAAAATACAGAATGACGTTATAGAAAAACGTTTAAGAAAAAGAGGTTATACTAAATGGAGGATTAATAGAGCAAAAAAACTGGCATCAGCCAGAGAGAGAGAGGATAATAATAATAATAATAATAATAATAATCTTTATTTATATAGCGCCAACATATTCCGCAGCACTTTACAAATTCAAGGGTAAACATACAGTCATTACACATTAAAAGTACTTACAAATGAGACACAAGGTGCGAGGGCCCTGCTCGTGAGAGCTTACAATCTCGTAGGGTGTATGGGTGAAACATACGGTAAGAGGTGCCACGCTTACAATGGTCCAACCATGTTTCATAAATAGGGGGTGAATTACATGAAAAATGGATGAACCTGCCCCCCAGACTGTACATCTATATACAGATAAGTGCCTGTGAGTGCCCAAGTGCAGGGAGTGACAGATGTGTGTGATAGCAGTTAGGGATCTTGGTAGGCCAGACTGAGGAGATGTATTTTCAGGGCCCTCTTAAAACTGTGAGGGTTGTGAATGTGCCTGATCGCCCGCGGTAGCATATTCCAGAGAATTGGCGCTACACGTGTGAAATCTTGTAGGCGGGCATGGGAGGTTCGGATGATTGATGAGTGTAACCTGATATCAGCAGCAGAGCGGAGAGAGCGGGTCGGGTGGTAGACAGAGATGAGGGAGGTGATGTAGGGAGGAGCAGCGCTGTGGAGAGCTTTATGGGTGAGAGTGCTGAGTTTTTACTGTATCCTGTACTGGATGGGCAACCAGTGCAGTGACTGACACAGGGTAGAGGCGTCAGTATAGCGGCTGGAAAGAAAGATGAGCCCGGCTGCTGCATTCAGGACAGATTGACGAGGGGAGCGTTTACAGAGAGGGAGACAGATAAGAGGATCTAATAAATAACAATAAAGAAACAGATACAACAGGATACAAGTTCTTCTCCCTTAACTTTTGTTACAGCGTTTAGTAACCAATATAAGAGGATTATTAAACTGATACAGAAAAATGTACCCATCTGGTGTCAGGACGATGTAACATCTACAATCATCAGACAGGGAATCAGATACGTGCCCAGACGGGGCAGATCCTTAGCGGCAATGTTATCTCCGAGTCTGTATGAGGATCCCCCATGGTGAATACTTGGCTTTCAGTGAAAGGCAATTTCAGATGCAGGGGGTCACGGTGTGGAATGTGCCAGTATACCGGCAACCTAACCGAATTCTCTGCTCCACAGGGAGATTCCAGCTACAAGATTAACACCTTCATAAATTGCAACACTGAAGCTGTCATATATGCTATTCAGTGTAAGCAGTGTGATATGATATACACAGGCTGCACTATCAGGCAGCTTAAAAGGAGGATTTATGAGCATATTTTGCATACAAGAAATATGGGATATGTGAACGTTTCTGGAGCTTCGAGGCATTTTTTAACTGTGCACAATGGTGATATTTCTAACCTTTTTTGTTTTGGTATAGAAAAAGTGAGGTTAAATTCCAGAGGAGGTCATCTCAAACAGTTGCTTTTAAAACGCGAAGCCTTTTGGATTCCTAAATGAAATTCAAGGCTACCTTTTGGATTAAATGATAAGAATGATCTTTTGTACTATTATTACTAAGGTTTTTAGACATTTGTTTATATGGTGTTCTTTTTCTGAATGTGTTTGTTTTGTCATGTGACCTTGTTGCAGTAATGTGTGTCACTTCCGGTCATGGGCATTTACATTTGTATTCCACATGTATATTTGCTATGCTATGAATAAGGGTGTTCTACCCGAAATGCGTAGGCATTTTTGGATCCCTGTAATGGAGTTTTGAAAATAAAATATATACTTTTTATATGAAGGAGCTGGAGAATTCCTGTTTTGAAGATTTACTACGCTGCCCAGTAGAATCCATGGGCTGACTCCGTGCTCTACTACCTATCACGCCTTGGAAATTTCACCTTGTGTTGATTATGCGGGAGGAGACTGACTGAGGGTGCAGCGGCTACACTTTGCATTATATGGTTTGCATGTTGTAACCCGTCAGTAGAGATGGGCGAATTTCCCGAAATTCGTTTCGTTCACTTCGCCGAATTTCTCGGCAAAAAATAACTTCGTTCCGAATTACTTCGGCACGAATCGCGTTAAAAAGCAGCTATTTCCAGGCTGCACAGAGCCTGCAGGGTGCTGTAGAACGTTGTGCCATGCTTAAATATGCAGAGGGCGCTTGGTTTGGTCTTCATACAATGTTGTGTTTTAGTATGACACGCAGATGACTGCCGCCGCTCTTAGAATCGCTTCACTATAAAATTCCCTGGGCACTTAATAGGGCAAAACTGACCAAAAAACTGAAGCGGGAATGTAGCCTGATAAAGTCATGGCAGCCACAGCTGGAAAAAACAAGCTGAGGGCTCAGGTGGCAACATCAGTGACAGAGTGTGGAGGTGATGGCGGCAGCCACACCAGCATGAGGTCAGAGAGTGGCGCATTGAGATTCTGGAGGTGGCAAAAACAGGAGTAGGCCACAGAGTGGGACAATGACAGGGTGTGGAGGTCACGGCAGCAGCAGCATGAGGTCAGAGAGTGGCACAATGACACAGTGTGGAGGACACAGCAGCAGCCACAGCAGCAGCATGAGGTCAGACAGTGGCACAATGACACAGTGTGTAGGTCACGGCAGCAGCCACAGCAGCAGCATGAGGTCAGAGAGTGGCACAATGACATTCTGGAGGTGGCAAAAACAGGAATAGGCCACAGAGTGGGACAATGACACAGTGTGGAGGTCACGGCAGCAGCCACAGGAGCAGCATGAGGTCAGACAGTGGCACAATGACATTCTGGAGGTGGCAAAAACAGGAGTAGGCCACAGAGTGGGACAATGACACAGTGTGGAGGTCACGGCAGCAGCCAGAGCAGCAGCATGAGGTCAGACAGTGGCACAATGACACAGTGTGTAGGTCACGGCAGCAGCCACAGCAGCAGCATGAGGTCAGACAGTGGCACAATGACAGTGTGTAGGTCACGGCAGCAGCCACAGCAGCAGCATGAGGTCAGACAGTGGCACAATGACACAGTGTGTAGGTCACGGCAGCAGCCACAGCAGCAGCATGAGGTCAGACAGTGGCACAATGACACAGTGTGGAGGTCACAGCAGCAGCAGCATGAGGTCAGACAGTGGCACAATGACAGTGTGTAGGTCATGGCAGCAGCCACAGCAGCAGCATGAGGTCAGACAGTGGCACAATGACACAGTGTGTAGGTCACGGCAGCAGCCACAGCAGCAGCATGAGGTCAGACAGTGGCACAATGACACAGTGTGGAGGTCACGGCAGCAGCATGAGGTCAGGCAGTGGCACAATGACAGAGTGTGTAGGTCACGGCAGCAGCCACAGCAGCAGCATGAGGTCAGACAGTGGGACAATGACACAGTGTGGAGGTCACGGCAGCAGCCACAGCAGCAGCATGAGGTCAGACAGTGGCACAATGACATTCTGGAGGTGGCAAAAACAGGAGTAGGCCACAGAGTGGCACAATGACAGAGAGTGGAGGTGACGGCGGCAGGAGCAACAGCATAAGGTCAGAGAGTGGCACAATGACACAGTATGTAGGTCACGGCAGCAGCCACAGCAGCAGCATGAGGTCAGACAGTGGCACAATGACACAGTGTGGAGGTCACGGCACCAGCAGCAGCAGAATGAGGTCATAGAGTGGCACAATGACAGAGTGTGGAGGTGGGTGGCAATACCAGTCCCTGGTAAAGATGGTTGGTGGCAGATGGAGAAACTGTCAGCAGATGTGTGGCATCAGGCGGGTGGCGGCATCAGAATAGTGGCTGAGGCAGGTAGTTTGAACCCAGACTCATTTCTCACAGTTTGGGTGAGGCGTCATGGCTGATGTAGTCTGACGCCTAAGGCATTGGTGTGTGGAAATCCTGGCCGATCCACGCCTGATTCATCTTGAAAAGGTCAGTCGTTCCACATTTTCCGTGGGACAAGCGGGTTCTCCTTGGGGTAACGCTGGCCCCGCCGCACTGAACACCTGCTCTGATGCCACACTACTGGCCGGGCAGGACAGCTTCTCCACTGCAAACTCGGCAAGTTGCGGCCACACATCCAGTTTGGCTGCCCAGTAGTCCAGCGGATCTTCTAACTGGGGTGGCAGAGTGCTTTCCAAGTAGGCCACCACCTGTTGGTTCAGGGTCTGCTCCAGGTCCTGCTGCTGCTGGCGACTACCCTCCTCACAAGGCGGGTGAAGGAAGCTGCTCATCAGTGACTCCAGAACTTAAGGTTGCTGCTGATGGAGCTGGTACTGCTCCGACGCCCCCACCGTGCCCCGGCCCCCGCGGCAGTAGTAGTGAGCGCTGAAGAACCCCCCGGTCGGGCCCTGTCAGAGGAGGGATGATGCCGCACATGGGCAGCGGCCAACTGACTATGGAGGATTTCCCTATAGGATTTAAGTTTGTCCTCCCTCTCAATAGCTGGGAAAAGGCTCCATTTTGGAACCTTTAGCGAGGGTCCAATAGGGTGGAGAGCCAGAAGTCATCCCTCTGCCGGATGCTGACTATTCGGCTGTCACTGCCAGGGCAAATCGCATGCTGGGGCCATCTGCACAAGTGTCCGAGGGGCTCCCTGCCTCCATCTCCCTGTTATACTGCCACGGTGCTTGCGGGTCATCTGCCTCGTCTTCCTCCATCTCCATCTAGCTCCTCCAGCTGCTCCTCCTCTCTTGTCACCTGGGTAGAAAATCCACTAATTTTCACCAGACAATGCTTCTGCCCCAAATGTCCTCCTCCTCCATTTCAGTCCCCAACGGACTCATGTGGCAGCGAGATGTAGTCGCCACGTCTCCAGTCCCTTGCCCAGACAGATTTTTCCCATCTGTTCCAGGACATGAAGCAGTGGAATGACGTTATTCATCCCGTAGTCCTGGAGACTGACAAATAACGTCGCCTCCTCGAATGGCCTCAACAAATGGCAGGTGTCACGCATGAGCTGCACTGGCATGACATCAAAGTTACACAGGGGAGTACTTCTGTCTGCCTGGATCACAAAAAATCTTTAATGGCCTTTCTCTGTTCATACAGTGGGTTTCCTTTCATGTGCAGGCTGGAATTCCAACGGGTGGAAAACATCGCATATCAGATTTGGTGGAGGGGAGGGCGTTCTGCCGCTGCAACTCGAGGAGGGTGTTTCCTGGCTTTGTACGAATGGATAAAGTGCATGCACAGTTTCCTGGCCTTTTTCCCGAATGTTCTGAAGATCGGTGGAAGACTTCAGGAACCTTTTCACAACCAGATTGAACACGTGCGCCTGTAATTGTGGGATTGATTTGGCGTGCAAGAAATGAATTACAATTAGGCAGAATGTATAAAAAATGAAATGTTTATTACTTTAAATTAAGGAAAATAGAATTTAAATTACTTAGCTTGCAGTTACAGTTGTTGCCAATGCCTAGTTCTTGCACACAGTGAAATGGGGAGCCCCGCTTGTACCTCAAAAATACAACCCATTCGTCCGATGACACAGGTTTGCTGGGCGACATGTCAGATCCAGCCGAGGCTCCTCTTAGTGGTAAAGCAGCCTCTTTATACTAGTCAGAACCCGTCTCTCATTACGCCCCAGAATGCCCAAACATGGTATCTTTATGTTGAGTTGTCTAGTCGGGTGATACCAGACTGCACAATTCTATGGTTCCTCCATATTGGTTTTGGTATAATAATACTTGAGCATTATGTAATAGTATCAGCTATGATCTGTATGGGTTCGGAGCAGTCAGGGAGGGTCACCAAGGTCAAACACTGAGCAGAAATAGACCCTTCTGTGGGGGTAGCATGACAGCTGCAGTAAAAGACATAGGATCTATCCTATTTTAATATGGTTTGGATTGTATCAAGCATATGTCTGGATACAAAGTATATTAATGAAACAATAAGATAAATATTTCTATATCACATCATATAAGACACACTGTATAATTTGCATACTATTACAGCGCCATGCAGGGCGCATGGACCATCCCTCCTCGGTGCAGCGCGGACACCATGTTTCTCCCATTGTCCGTCACCATGGTTCCGATTTGCAGTTGGCGCGGAGAAAGCCACACATCGATTTCTTGCTGCTAAGCGGGAGCAGTTCCTCCCCTTGTGACGTCGTTCGCCGAGGCAAGCCGGGTTTGTAGAACTGCGTGACACCGCTGTGCCCTACACATGTGGTATGATGGAGCAGTACTTGTGGAGGCTGAGATGGTGGTGGTGGTGGAGGAGGAGGCGGACATTGGCGCAGGAGCCGCGTTTGACAACGTGGAGGAGAAAGCGGCGTCTCCTTCCAGTTGGTGGTGTCCTGGGCCGGAAGACATTCACCCAGTGGGCCCGGGTAAAGGAATGTACTGGCCCTGACCGTATTTACAGCTCCAGACGTCCGGCGCTCCCCGTGCACCTTGGAACAAACCGATAGCTCAAGGACTGGCCCACCCTTCTGTTCTACATATTTTGAAGTGCTGGTACTGCCTTTTTGGAAAAGAAATTACGGCTTGGAACTCTCCATCTCGGCTCGGCAAAAGCCATTAGTTCTCTGATCGGTGCAGAGTCCCCCATTTGGAAAGGGAGGGACTGCAGTACCAACAACTTGGACAGGAGCATGGTCAGCTGCTGCACACTTAGGATGGTTGGACCATACTGTTGGTTCTCTTTGAAATTTCGCCTCGCTGAACGACTGCTGGCGCCATGGTAGCGAGGAGCAGGAGCATCTGGACCGGGAGATGATGTCAAAGAGAAACAGCTGCCTCTGCAGAGGTGGTGGAGCCTTGATGGCTGCAATGGCATGCGTTTCCACTGGGCGCTGCTGCTGTTTGCTGCGGCGGCAGGATGGACCACCCATCTGAGCCCGTTTTTTCCCAGGCCACCGGATGGGGCGCTGCATGTGTTGACGCAGGGCCGTGGTGCCAACGTTAGCTCCCTGGCCACGCTTCACTTTCTGCTTACAGATTCTACATATACCCATATTCGGCTCCTCCGGTGTCTTTGCAAAGAACTGCCACCCGGGGGTATCGGTTTTACCGCCAACGCTCCGCATGAGTGGGTTTCTGCCGCCGCTGCCTCGCTAAGCCCCTGTGCCGCTACTTTCTTGGACCTGCGAAGCGGGTTTTTTACCCCGTGGCCGCTTGGCTCCCGATCCTCACACTGGTGCTTCCTGCTGACTCACGGCCACACGACCCACTTGCTGGCTGCGCCGCTGCCTGACGCGCAAGCTGACGCCCTCTTCTCCCGTTATGATGAAGCCCCTTTCCTCAAACCCCGGGTCCCAAGTGCGGTCGGGCTACATCATATCTATTTGTGTTTCATCGTCACTGCTGTCCTCATCACCGGTCTTGGTATGCAGAGGCTGACTCCTCACAACATGACCTCCCATTTCCACTTCAACATCTAATACTTTGCCCCCTACTGCAATAAACAGGGGATATTGGCCCCATTTCTTCGCTTCCATGTAGCTGCTGACTGCCCCCCTCAAATTGTTCATCCTCGCTATATAGTGGCTCTGAGCCCAGACCACATAGTAGATCTCTGGCTGAGGGGAACGGATGGGACAGAGGGGGGGTTGAGGACAGGTGAGGGTGCTGACCGCTCCCGGGGCCCTGCCAAAATAAGGGTTGTATCTGACGTTCCCCCCGACTCTTGGTGGGGTTTGGTCAGATGTCATTGGGAGGAAATGGATGACCCAGTCAACCAATAAAGAACCCTTGGGTTGCTAGTCAGTACACGGCCCCTAGATGACAAACGGCAGTTGTGGCTCCCGAGTGACCCCCTGCTGTGAGTCCCCTTGCTGTGTTGCGACCTGGGCCTGGAATGTTTGCGCCTCTGCCACTCGCAGGTGAAGAGCCTGCACCTCTCTGTCTGACATACTGTTTGTTCTAAATGTACAGGACACTGTTTGATGAAGATATCTGTATATGATAAATTATACACCCCCTATTTGACGCCAAATGAACCCAGTAACAAGCTTGGGTAACCCCTTTGGTATAAATTGCGCTCCACAAATGGCCTGGAAAATTGACTTGTATGTGCCGTTTAAAAACTCTGTGTATTTTACTGAATATAAAGCACAAACAGGCTTAATTAACCTTCGATATGAATTTGCTACAGAATTTCTTCTTTGGCGGTGAAAAACAAAGTTTCTTTTTACTGAGTACAACTGCAGAAAAAACGCTTAATTAACCCTGGATGTAAATTGCGCAAAAGAATTGGCAACCCCAAACTACTAGCTTTGTAGCGTGTTACAATGCGGTGTTTTTTACGCCACACAATAAGAGATAAAAAATTTTAATTAACCTTCGCTTGTGAATTATGCTACAGGAAAAATGTATATATTTTGGCAGTGAAAATGACGGTTTCTTGGGATCACCACAGCTGAAAAACAACGCTTAATTAACCCTGGATGTAATTGCGCCAAAGAATTGAGCAGCCAAAAATGAAGTGGTATTTGTATTGTAAAACGCTGTTTCTTTAAATGAATACAACAGGAACGCTTTGATCCACTTGGATTTTTGAATGTATATTGCAGTTGCAGTGCGCAACACTGGATTTCAGATCCAATACCCAAAAAATCAGAAATAGAACTTAAGAGAACGTCTCTGAGACAAGCTGAGACACCCCCCAAAAATCGCTGTATAAAATCAGTTCTTCAGTAACAATTGCCGCAGCAGCACCTTCCCTAATCAGTCAGTGAGAGCGGTATGAGCTCCCAGCGTCGCGCCCGACTTATATAGTGCGGTGACGTCACAGAATCCCGCCGGTCTCTGATTGGCTTCATCTATGCACATGTCATGTAGGCTATGCCCTTCTTCCTCCCAGAGTGCTTTGCCCCATGTAACACCATGTGCTCGCAGCCATTTTATCAATCAAAAGCATGCTTCGTTCACCCGAAGTACTCCAAAGATCGACTTCGTTCCGAACCAAAGTTTTCCTGAAATTCTAAACGAATTCCACTTCGTTAGAATCAATTCACCCATCTCTAGTCAAGGGGGTTAATGATTTTAGTACCAGATGGAGATATTAAATGGGATATCCTAGATTTGATAGACTTTAATTCTTTTGGCTAGAAGTTTAGAGGATCTATCGCCTTGTGTGTAAAATGTCCATTTCATCTTAGCTAGATTGAATTTGTATTTCTGTAGGAACAGAATACACAGATCATTTCTTAAGGAGGCTAGTGCAGTACATTTAGCCGGAGAAGGATTAGCTTTAAAATCAGTTTCTAATCTTTGAATATTTGTTATTAGGTTATTAATGGAGGACTGATACTTTTTCCTAGAACGACCGTCTGCGCTGATGCTTTGCATTTGTCTCCGGCATTGAGTATGGTGAGGAGCGAGATCTTGTGAGATGAGCTTCTCTGACATGCGCAATTAGGTTTTGAGAACGCCGAACTCTGTGATACTGCGGACACTTAACACATTGTATGAGTTATTTACACAGTGTAATTATTGTATCAGAACTAATATAACACGTGGTCATTATGTATATTGGATTGTTCTTTCACTTTCATGATGTCATCTACTTTGTATGATTAATTAACACAGATGTCACTTATTTCACATTTTGTTCACTTGTATTTAAATGGAGTGTTGACACTATAGTACTGCTTGAGAAGGGCTCAGTAATGAGCTGAAACGTTGCACTATTGGGAAATAAAGACCGTTGAATTGTTGAAGTGCTGTCTGAGGATTTTTTCTGGATTTCGTGGGACCCATGGACAGGGTTTGGACTTGCACTCAAGTTTATGGTTGGTTACTGGTGCTGCTGAATATGTTTATTGTCAATCACAAAATAAGTCTCTATGCAGATGATGTAATGTTAATTGTTTCAAATCCAGGTACATCCATCCCTACCATCCAAGAAACACTTGCAACTTTTTCTAAAGTTTCTTATTACAAACTGAATACCTCCAAGTCCTCAATCATCTCTATAAATAATCAGACTTCTCAAATTTCTACTTTGAAGGCCTTTGATTTTAAAGTGGAAGAAACTGCAGTTGATTACCTAGGTATTAAAGTCACTCCATCCCCTTCTCTTACACTAGACCTTAATTATAAATCTCTCCTGACAGATTTAGAAGCGGAGATCAAAAGGTCTTAATCTTTCCTGGATCGCTAAAATTAATGCCTTCAAAATGTCTCTGCTTCCGAAATGTATATATATATATATATATATATATATATATATATATATATATATATATATATATATATATGTATAGCAATTCCTTATATTATTCCCAAAGCAATCAACCTTAGATTTCAGGCGCTCTTTTCTACTTTCATCTGGAGCGGAATGAAAGCTAGAGTTAAGCGAGACCTTTTATTTCAAAGCGCAAAAGAAGGTCTAGCATGCCCAAATTTTTTTTCCTACAATATAGCTATTCTGCTCGAGCAAACTTTTTTTCTTTGGAACCCTGGCCTTACTCTTTGGTCCCACATTGAATCTCACTCATTCACTCCATATCCATTACTACATCACCTTAAAGCTTCGCTTTTTGGTGTTCCCTTACCAACTTCCGCACTGAAATCAAGATCAGATATGTTTGAGTTATGGTCTATGTATGTCATACCTAACTCTTGGATACATTTAGCTAGAAAAGATATTCCCTTAGATCTTTTGCATTGCTGGTCTGACTCTCTTCCACTTTGCTTGTGGCAGGAGCGAGGTATTCAAACAGTAGATCAACTTTACCAAGGACTCAATCTATTATCATTTACAACTATTTCCAACTCCTTTTCTCTCCCCCGCTCATCCCTCTTTCAATTTCTGCAGATTCGACATATCCTCCAGTCTATTGACTGGCCGAACCCCCCACCCAGCTATTCCGATTTTCATAATTTTCTTGCAAAGAAAAAAGGCTTTGAAAAAGGCCTTTCTTTGATATATCAAGCATTACTGGCCAAAGACCTGGACTCTAAATCTCACACTATGATAAAATGGGAAAGAGAACTTTCATTACACTTTTCTAAGGAACAGTGGATCAGAGCACAAAATATTTCATCCTCCCTGTCTAAATGCATAAACCATAAAGAGACCATATTTAAAATACATTTACTATGGTATCTCCTTCACCTCGAGACTGGCCAAAATGTTTTTCAGCTCCTCGGATCTCTCCTGGAAAGGTTGCGGCCAGCAAGGTACCTTATTACACATTTGGTGGGGCTGCCCAGTTATTCAAAAATTCTGGAAGTCGGTTTCCTCCCTGCTTTTAGATGTCACGGACCTCTCATTCGCTTTAACCCCTGAACTTGCGGTTTTAGACATAGGTTTAGACAAGATACCATCTTCCTTCCGCACAATTATATTCCACACCTTCATAGCAGCTAGAACAGCTATTGCATTTAACTGGAAAGAGACTGTAGCCCCCTCTATATCCGTAGGAGAATTAACTTGAACTGCGCTTGTGAAATTAGACTGATTGATTCCCCATTCATCTGTAATAAGAGGAAATCCTTCTGGGACTTGTGGTTATCTTACAAGTACTGTGCTCCTAATGTCCTACATTAATTTCTCTGTTATACCCCTCAACAGCAGATATAAGATGGCGTTTTATTTCTTATTTGATCAGTGTTTTAATATCCACGATGGTTGTTTTATTTACACTGTTTAGTGTCCATTTTGGACACTTTGTTAATGTTTTAATCTACTGCACTCTGTATTGTGAACAATTGTTAACTTCCTTAAATCCTTAATAAAGTTATGTTTAAAGAAAATGTTTGGAATTTTTTGATGGTACCAAAACATAAAGGTCACCCTACATGTTTGGTATTAGAGGAATCATATCAATAGAATACAGAGAACACATTGTTTATACAGAAGATTGAGCGCTATGAAAACGAAACTCCTGCAAACATGGCGCAAGTGCGTTATTTTCACATTTTGCCCCACTTACAATTTTTGGGCTGTTTCCCAGTATATTCTATGGTTCGGTGAATAACACAATTAGAAAGTCCATCTTGTCATACATCCATGTAGGTGTAAAAATAAAAAAGTCATGGCTCTGACAACGTAGGAAAGGAAAAATGTCAACAAAAAATGATAGGCCGCGGCGGGAAGGGGTTAATAATTTATTTGGCAACCAAAAATGCCAAGATTAGTCTCCTCTATCATGATAAGGAAAGGAATTTGCGGGGTCTCGGCTTTGCCTAATTTGAGATATCATATGACGACTGTTATAGACCAGGTTATGGAAAACACCACTGAATGACAAACTGTGGGCCTTCATAGAGCCTGCTCTTTACGGCCTTCCCTCTCTCTGGCCTTGTGTCCCTTGTAATCCTTTTGCAAACCACTGGTGGCTCACTTCCTGTGCAAGTCACACTCCAATACTGGAGAGAGCTAGCTCCTACTTACTTCCCTAGTATCCCTTCTTCATCACTTTCCATTCCTCTTCTAGCTTTGTCCAGAAGCATCCCTAACATTTGACTCAATTGGTGACATTAGGCATTGCTTCCGCTGAGGACCTCTACCATGGTCTGGAATTAATCCCTTGCCTTTTCAAAATCTCACAATACATGGCCCCATCCATCCTCCCTTCAACATGATGCAGTAATCCTGTCTGCTTTGTAGAAAAGCACCCCCAACTCAGATAGTGAGAATAACACGCATATGTGTATCTTTATGTAGTGTATGTAAACTTCTGGTTTCAACTGTGTGTGTATGTATGTATATATAATTATTTCCTTCACTATATATATAGAGGAAAAAGAAGATGGTGGAACCGGCGCACATGTGTATCCAGGAATGCCAATGATGCAGGCAGGGAGATCCAGAAAATTACTTTATTATTCTAAAAAGGCTAGGGCGATAACCTCAGCCAATCTAAAACAATTTAAAAGCAAGTAAAACCCGACGCGTTTCGCGTTTTTTAAACGCTTCCTCAGGGATGAATGAGGAAGCGTTTGATAAACGCGAAACGCGTCGGGTTTTACTTGCTTTTAAATTGTTTTAGATTGGCTGAGGTTATCGCCCTAGCCTTTTTAGAATAATAAAGTAATTTTCTGGATCTCCCTGCCTGCATCATTGGCATTCCTGGATACACATGTGCGCCGGTTCCACCATCTTCTTTTTCCTCTACTGTCTGCTTGGCGGGACGCCGCTCACGGGAACATCGGCAGCCGTATACAAGGGCTACGGCTACAGTAAAAGCCCTGTATGCTAATATGAGAGTTGTGCCTCTACACTAAGGGCGACATGTATGAACGGGCTTTACGCCTGTTTTTTGGCATATTCTGCGCCTCCCAGCCCGAATCCCACTGTCGGATGCGGGGATGCAGTGTTAGGCGCAGCGTTCGCCACTTTCAGCTGCGCGCCGCATGAAGGGGCGGGCAGTGGGCCCGGTGTGGGCGCGGGGTAGGAGTTCCTGGGTGGGACGCGGCGCGCTCGTATACTCCGAGGCATGTACGATGGTGAGTCGGCAAAGCGAGGCGCAGTGCAGCGCGCGGCAGCTCCGACAAGCAGACCTGTTTTTTTTTTATCTAAATGCTTCGGCGGAGGCGAAGTGAAGCAGGATCGGAACATGCCAGGCAGCAGATAGAAGATCGCGACAGAAATCTCGGCGCTCCGCTCCGTGCAGCAGGAGTATGAATAGGAAAAAATCGCCTTTATACAGGCGGAAAACAGTGTCAGAAAAGAGCTGAACGTAAAAAATAAACATAATTAAAAAAAAAAATCACTTTCCAAAACTCTAGAACGGCGCAATATCAAGAATTATGATATTGTAAATTGCCGGGAAATACAGTAATTCAAATTCTGAAACCTATTCTCATTGGTCGGCATAAACCGGCCAATCAGAATAGGAGCGACAGTGAACCATTAAAACCTATGGGGAAGGATTGACCAATCAGAATCCACGGCGGGACAGTTCAAAATACAGTAAAAATGGTGAAAAAAGCTGATTGGCTGAGCTAGCGGGGGCTTGGCTAGCTCAGCCAATCAGAATAGGAGCGACAAAGACCCATTATATCCTATGGAGAAGTTTAGACCAATCAGAATCCACGGCGGGACAGTTCAAAATACAGTAAAAATGCTGAAAAGAGCTGATTGGTTAAGCTAGCGGGGACTTGGCTAGCTCAGCCAATCAGAATAGGAGCGACAGAGACCCATTAAAACCTATGGAGAACTATTGACCAATCAGAATAGGAGCGACAAAGTCCCATTATATCCTATGGAGAAGTTTGGACCAATCAAAATCAAAGGTGGGACAGTTCAAAATACAGTAAAAAGACAGAAAAGAGCTGATTGGCTGAGCTAGCGGGGGCTTGGCTATCCCAGCCAATCAGAGCGCGAGCTACTTCTCCCATTATAGTCTATGGAGAGATGGGCGCTCTGAAATCTCGGCTCTCAGCGCCGTGCGGCATGAAGTATTAATAAAAAAATCATTTTTATTAAGTGTAAAACATAATCAGATAAAGAGCCGAACCCTTCTTTACAAATAAAGCAGTTAAAAACCCGAACAACGCGTTTGTCGCCGAGACCGGCGCTACATAGGGAATTGCAATAGAGAGAATTGCCGGGAAATACAGTAATTCAAATTGTTTAAGCTATTCTCATTGGTCGGCATAAACCAGCCAATCAGAATAGGAGCGACAATGTCCCATTATATCCTATGGAGAAAAATTTACCAATCATATTCAAAGGCGGGACAGTTCAAAATACAGTAAAAATGCAGAAACGAGCTGATTGGTTGAAGCGGCGGGGGCTCGTCCAGCTTAGCCAATCAGAGCGCGAGCTACTTTCTCATAGAGTTCTATGGGGAAAAGAAATTCTGAGCGCGCTCTGTGATTGGCTAAGTTAAAAGAGGCGCCGTTATTTGGACCAATGGGAGAGCGAGCGACGCTCCTATGGGTTTTCTAATGCAATCTGAAATAAAACTGTACATGGCCGAAATCAAATTATAAGACTACAGAAGTTGTCCTGATGTGTATATAAAATGAATAATAATATGGGGGTAACGAAAAAAAATATTAAATCAATAAAATCATGTTTATTTCTTTATTTTCGTTAGCCAAGGATCAATAGTATGGGTGCAACGAAAAGAAAGAAATAAACATGATTTTATTGATTTTATATATTTTTTTCGTTACCCCCATATTATTATTCATTTTATATACAGATCGGTACAACTTCTGTAGTCTTATAATTTGATTTCAGCCATGTACAGTTTTATTTCAGATTGCATTAGAAAACCCATAGGAGCG
This sequence comes from Phyllomedusa bahiana, assembly GCA_025379985.1. Classification (NCBI taxonomy): domain Eukaryota; kingdom Metazoa; phylum Chordata; class Amphibia; order Anura; family Hylidae; genus Phyllomedusa; species Phyllomedusa bahiana. Next base: position 86,313 of record JAODAL010011767.1, read on the forward strand.
TCGCTCGCTCTCCCATTGGTCCAAATAACGGCGCCTCTTTTAACTTAGCCAATCACAGAGCGCGCTCAGAATTTCTTTTCCCCATAGAACTCTATGAGAAAGTAGCTCGCGCTCTGATTGGCTAAGCTGGACGAGCCCCCGCCCTTCAACCCAATCAGCTCGTTTCTGCATTTTTACTGTATTTTGAACTGTCCCGCCTTTGAATATGATTGGTCAATTTTTCTCCATAGGATATAATGGGACATTGTCGCTCCTATTCTGATTGGTCAATTCTCCTCCATAGGTTATAATTAGACATTGTCGCTCCTATTCTGATTGGCTGGTTTATGCCGACCAATGAGAATAGCTTAAACAATTTGAATTACTGTATTTCCCGGCAATTCTCTCTATTGCAATTCCCTATGTAGCGCTGGTCTCGGCGACAAACGCGTTGTTCGGGTTTTTAACTGCTTTATTTGTAAAGAAGGGTTCTGCTCTTTATCTGATAATGTTTTACACTTAATAAAAATAATTTTTTGATTAATACTTCATGCCGCACGGCGCTGAGCGCCGAGATTTCAGAGCGCCCATCTCTCCATAGACTATAATGGGAGAAGTAGCTCGCGCTCTGATTGGCTGGGATATCCAAGCCACCGCTAGCTCAGCCAATCAGCTCTTTTCTGTCTTTTTACTGTATTTTGAACTGTCCCGCCTTTGATTTTGATTGGTCCAAACTTCTCCATAGGATATAATGGGACTTTGTCGCTCCTATTCTGATTGGTTAATACTCCTTCATAGGTTAGAATGGGCCACTGTCGCTCCTATTCTGATTGGTCTAAACTTCTCCATAGGATATAATGGGTCTTTGTCGCTCCTATTCTGATTGGCTGGCTTCTGCCGACCAATGAGAATAGCTTAAACAATTTGAATTACTGTATTTCCCGGCAATTCTCTCTATTGCAATTCCCTATGTAGCGCTGGTCTCGGCGACAAACGCGTTGTTCGGGTTTTTAACTGCTTTATTTGTAAAGAAGGGTTCTGTGCTTTATCTGATGTTTTACATTTAATAAAAAATTTTTTTTGATTAATACTTCATGCCGCACGGCGCTGAGCGCCGAGATTTCAGTGCGCCCATCTCTCCATAGACTATAATGGGAGAAGTAGCTAGCGCTCTGATTGGCTGGGATGGCCAAGCACCCGCTAGCTCAGCCAATCAGCTCTTTTCTGTTTTTACTGTATTTTGAATTATCCCGCCGTGGATTCTGATTGGTCAATCCTTCCCCATAGGTTTTAATGGTTCACTGTCCCTCCTCTTCTGATTGGCCGGTTTATGCCGACCAATGAGAATAGGTTTCAGAATTTGAATTACTGTATTTCCCGGCAATTTCCAATATCATAAATCTTGATATTGCGCCGTTCTAGAGTTTAGGAAAGTGATTTTTTTTTAATTATGTTTATTTTTTACATTCAGCTCTTTTCTGACATTGTTTACCGCCTTTATAAAGGCGATTTTTTCAGAATCATACTCCTGCTGCACGGAGCGGAGCGCCGAGATTTCTGTCGCGATCTTCTATCTGCTTTCTCGCTTGTTCCGATCCTGCTTCACTTCGCCTCTGTTGGAGGATTTAGACCAAATAAACCAGGTCTGCCTGTCGGAGCTGCCGAGCGCTGCACTGCGCCTCGCTTTGCCGACTCGCCATCGTACATGCCTCGGAGTTTTCGAGCGCGCCGCGTCCCGCCCCGGAACGCCTACCCCGCACCCACACCGCGCCCACTGCCCGCCCCTTCATGCGGGGCGCAGCTGAAAGTGGCGAACACTGCGCCTAACACTGCATCCCCGCGTCCGACAGCGAGATTCGGGCTGGGAGGCGCAGTATACGCCAAAAAATGGGCGAAAAGCCCAATCATACATGTCGCCCATAGTGTCCATTTTCAAAAAAGTGCCTAGCAACCGTAGACTCACCAAATTTCTTTTCTTTTTATATTGCTCATCCTTCTCTTGGGCACACATTTTTTCTTTTTTTGTTTTATATAATCGAATCTGGGATTTATGTTCGTTGATTCTTACTTTGGCAGACCTCGACGTCTGTCCCACATACCCTTTCCCACATGGGCATTTTAATAAATAGATGACACCTGTAGACAGACAGGTTAAAAACCTCGAATTTCTATGGGAAAACCCTGGGAAGGATGAGCAATTGTATCACCTTTGATAATGCCATGGCAGTTCTGGCATGACAAACAGGGAAAGGTGCCCTTTCTCTGTGTAGCCAGAAATCCTTGCTTGGAACTCTTCTTTCTTAAGTCAGAGTGTACTATGTGGTTACCTATTGTTTTACCTCTTTGGTATATAAATCGGGGGTTCTCACGAAAAAGGTGTCCAAATTTTGGGTCAGCTTGCACTATATGCCAGTATTTACAGATAGTTTTCTTTATTAATCTAGCGTGGCAATCGTAGACCGACATAAAATTAAGTCGATCATCTTTGTCTCTTTTTTTTAGTAGTCCTCGCCTCTTTATGGGTTAGCCGACCCACTTGGTTTCCTATCTCTAATACTTTCCTCTTTGGGTATCCCCTTTCCACAAATTTAGCTGTTAACCTTTCTTTGTTTCTATGATATTCTGTATCTGTGGAACAGATGCGTCTAAGTCTGGCAAACTGACCTCTAGGGATGGCATCTAGCACGCTTGGGGCATGTTGGCTTTCTCTATGTAATAAATTGTTACGTTCTGTCTCTTTGACATATAATGTAGTCTCAAGGCTACCATTGGATAGCGTAACTGTCACATCTAGAAAATTTACTGTACTACAATCCTTCGTCATAGAGAATTCTATCAATGGATGACACGAATTAATAGATACTAGAAACGAGTCCAAATCCTGTTCACTACCTCTCCATAAGACAAACACGTCGTCCAAATATCTCAGCCATGACTTAATGTATTGGCTCCATTCACTGTGGACGACGTGCTGTGTTTCAAACATCTCCATAAAGATGTTAGCAAGGCTAGGTGCAACTGGAGAACCCATAGAGGTGCCTTGCTTTCTGCCAGAAAAACTCATGCCCAAACCGGAAATAGTTCCTAGTTAGAACAACATCTAGTAGCTCTAGCAGGAACCCTATAAATCGATTAGAAAGGTTGGCATTTTCTCCCAATCTTTGTCTAATAGCCTGTACACCCTCATCATACGGGATGTTGGTGTACAGGCTCTTGACATCAAATGTACAGAGAAAGGTGACATCATTAACCTCCACCTTTTCAATTTCTTCAAGAAAATGAGTAGTGTCCCTGAGACACCTAGGCAGTTTCTTCACAGATTCTTGTAGGAAACTATCAATATACGTGGCTATGGGTTGAAACACTTTACAGACATTTACCTGCTTTGTGGTCGCCAGGTGCGCAGTGTAAAGGAAAAGGAGTTATTCCTTAGAATGTGTTGAAAGCATGAGAATGTTGATACTATCTCCTTGAATACAGTTTGGATTAAACCCTTGCGATTGGAAAGGGATCCAATTTTATTGACTGGTGTTTAATAAAATAAACCGTTTTTAAAATAGATACAAGTAACGGCTACTTTTCATATATTGTGAACTACGACCAGGTGGGGTCCTGGAAGTGCCGGAGGGAAAATCCCTGAGTGTCTAGTGCTAGTGATCGAAAAAGCTTGTGACTGTTTTACCCCATTAGCACTACAATAAATAAGTAGACGAGATGTCTTTTGAAAAAATAGCAGCAGCTACTAATAATAAAGCAGAGATTTATACGCTATCCGATGAAGAAAGGATCCAGATTATTCAACAGGCTGAGGACGCTGGTTATGGTTGGAGTTCCACTGATGAAGCACAACCACAGAATGTGAGAAAAAAATTAGAAGCATTGAAGAAAAAAGAATTAAATATGCAATTACATGCTTCAACCCTGACCGAGTATCTCAAGGTCCAGCGGATTCCACGAGGCATGCGGAGTACACTAAAGCCTATACTCCTGAAAAATGACATACAGTACCGAGAGAAATGGTTTGCTCTCAGCAACCGATACTCACTAGATCTGATGCTCCTGACAGTTCAACATTTACACCAAGCCTTTCAAACTACCAGGAAGGAGATTGAAGAGTGTGAGAAAGAGCTAAAGGATACCAAAAGTGAACTATATGGAGAGATGTCTAAACAAATTACAGAGAACTTAACAAAACTTAGAGAACAAATCATGGTGGTTAAACTTAGAAAATTTGAACGCGACACAAGGGACTATGCCCAAAATAAAGTGTACACATGGTCTAACGAAAGAACGTCTCAGCGAAGATCACGATATCTAAATAGAAGTATAAATGAAGCCTCTTCCTCTGAGACAGACTTGAGTGATCACAAGCAGATGACTGCGCTCAACAAAAAAGAAACAGAACCAACAACCTTTTTTAAAGGAATCAACGGATCCCGAGACAACCAGTGGCGACCAATCAGACACCGTGAAAGTAACCAAGGCCAAGTCAAAACGTACAACCAAAAGAAAGATTTGAAAGATCTTATTGTTAACATCTCATCTAAAAGAATAACAGAAATCCAACGTACAGTTATAAATAAAGGTCTTAATTTTGTGCCCAGTCAGAAGATTTCCCTGTTTAATTTTGAAACAGAATTTTATAAGTTCTGCCATAAGATAAGACTCAGGATGTGTTTTGGTAATAAACCGTTTGTTAAAGGAGGAAATGTTAAAGTGTTTAAAAAGAGTAATTTTGACCCAGAGATATCTGATGAAATGCTAGAGACATTCCAACAGCTGGTAAAAAATGAGGTTAGAAAAAAATGGCCAACTGTCGATAAATTACACTTTAATAACATGTCAAATAAAAAACGGGAGGTCCTTAAAATGCTACAACAAGATGACACATTAATTATAAAAAAAAAGCTGACAAAGGCGGCGCGACCGTCATAATGGACAGGGACTTTTATCTGAATGAGGCTACGAGACAGCTGAATGACCCAATAGTCTATCAAAGAGTGGAACATGATCCTACTAATCAAGTTAAACAGGTGATAGATCAGATTATATGCGAGGCTGAAATTCAAGGGATAATTGATAACAAGACGAGTAGGGCCCTAAGGGTTGATCACCCTAGAACACCTATCTTGTATTTGGTCCCCAAAATACATAAATCGCTGACCCAGCCTCCGGGATGCCCTATAGTCTCAGGGATTGGGTCAGTGTTTCAACCCATAGCCACGTATATTGATAGTTTCCTACAAGAATCTGTGAAGAAACTGCTTAGGTGTCTCAGGGACACTACTCATTTTCTTGAAGAAATTGAAAAGGTGGAGGTTAATGATATCACCTTTCTCTGTACATTTGATGTCAAGAGCCTGTACACCAACATCCCGTATGATGAGGGTGTACAGGCTATTAGACAAAGATTGGGAGAAAATGCCAACCTTTCTAATCGATTTATAGGGTTCCTGCTAGAGCTACTAGATGTTGTTCTAACTAGGAACTATTTCCGGTTTGGGCATGCGTTTTTCTGGCAGAAAGCAAGGCACCTCTATGGGTTCTCCAGTTGCGCCTAGCCTTGCTAACATCTTTATGGAGATGTTTGAAACACAGCACGTCGTCCACAGTGAATGGAGCCAATACATTAAGTCATGGCTGAGATATTTGGACGACGTGTTTGTCTTATGGAGAGGTAGTGAACAGGATTTGGACTCGTTTCTAGTATCTATTAATTCGTGTCATCCATTGATAGAATTCTCTATGACGAAGGATTGTAGTACAGTAAATTTTCTAGATGTGACAGTTACGCTATCCAATGGTAGCCTTGAGACTACATTATATGTCAAAGAGACAGAACGTAACAACTTATTACATAGAGAAAGCCAACATGCCCCAAGCGTGCTAGATGCCATCCCTAGAGGTCAGTTTGCCAGACTTAGACGCATCTGTTCCACAGATACAGAATATCATAGAAACAAAGAAAGGTTAACAGCTTAATTTGTGGAAAGGGGATACCCAAAGAGGAAAGTATTAGAGATAGGAAACCAAGTGGGTCGGCTAACCCATAAAGAGGCGAGGACTACTAAAAAAAGAGACAAAGATGATCGACTTAATTTTATGTCGGTCTACGATTGCCACGCTAGATTAATAAAGAAAACTATCTGTAAATACTGGCATATAGTGCAAGCTGACCCAAAATTTGGACACCTTTTTCGTGAGATCCCCCGATTTATATACCAAAGAGGTAAAACAATAGGTAACCACATAGTACACTCTGACTTAAGAAAGAAGAGTTCCAAGCAAGGATTTCTGGCCACACAGAGAAAGGGCACCTTTCCCTGTTTGTCATGCCAGAACTGCCATGGCATTATCAAAGGTGATACAATTACTCATCCGTCCCAGTGTTTTCTCATAGAAATTCGAGGTTTTTTTACCTGTCTGTCTACAGGTGTCATCTATTTATTAAAATGCCCATGTGGGAAAGGGTATGTGGGACAGACGTCGAGGTCTGCCAAAGTAAGAATCAACGAACATAAATCCCAGATTCGATTATATAAAACACAAAAAGAAAAAATGGGCGCCCAAGAGAAGGATGAGCAATATAAAAAGAAAAGAAATTCGGTGAGTCTACGGTTGCTAGGCACTTTTTTGAAAATGGACACCATGTCTCTGAATTGAGATGGTGCATATTAGAGCAGGTTGAGGGCCAAGATGCTGAACAAATAAAATCCTGGTTACTACAGAGAGAAGTATTCTGGATCCATAAGTTAGACTCCCTGTCACCGAAGGGCTTAAACGAAGAATGTCATTGGAGCGTATTTTTATAGAATATATATAAGCGGTAGATTTGTCCGATAATGTTTTTAGTGAATTACAGTAGAGTAAGTTAGTTAGTATAGAGTAGGTATTGTGTGGCCGTATAGCAGATCACACGCAGAAATATAGGGTAAAATAGGTTAGAGTGATGAGTATTGAAATTACTTAGAGCCTAGTAAAAAACTGTTACATTGTACTTGTAAGTTTAATTTATTGTGGTTAGTGTGTTTCAGTAAAGTATAAAGCAACGTCAGTAGAGCATTTCCGTATGCTTGAGAAAGGGGGCGTGTCCTTCCCCCGAAACGTCGTGCTGGACGGACGGACTACAAGCCGCAGGCTGTCTCCTGCTGCTGCTACTTCTATTTGTTTTGGCTGGGTCTTCCAGCAAGACAATGACCCAAAACATACAGTCAAGGCAACAAAGGAGCTCCTCAAAAAGAAGCACATTAAGGTCATGGAGTGGCCTAGCCAGTCTCCAGACCTTAATCACAAAAACTTATGGAGGGAGTTGAAGTTCCGAGTTGCCAAGCGACAGCCTCAAATTCTTAAAGATTTAGAGATGATCTGCAAAGGAGAGGGCCAAAATTCCTCCTGACGTGCGAAAACCTCATCATCAACTACAAAAAATGTTGACTGCGTGCTTAACAAAAAGGTTTTTGCCCCAAGTTTTAAGTCTTGTTTGCCAGAGGGATCAAATATATTTCTTACTGAAAAAAAAGCAAATACTTTTTATCATTTATAAATTGATTTTCTGATTTAATTTTTTACATCTATTCTCAATTTAAAATTAAACTCCCCTTAAAATTATGGATTTTTCTTTCCCTTTGTCAGTGGGAAAGTTACACAATCGCAAGGGGTCAAATTAACCATTTCCTCACTAGCCGATTTGGATCTTACTCTAAATCCCCATCTTTTTCAGGCCTTCAGGTCCGGGCCCGGGCAAGATGGAAAAGGACGGAGCCTCAGGCCCCGGGATTTTGACCTCCCTGGAAACCCATTTGGGTAACTGGAGGGGTGAGAGTCTCCATGACCCGTCTTCCCTTCGTAAGGTGAATGAGGGGAAAGGGGTGAGGGTTCTTAAAATCTATGGTGATCAGGTCCTCCTACACAGGATTACACATAGTGAAGAAGTCTTTGGGGGGAGTGTGTGCCCCCGTTGCAGGAGACGGAGCAGCACCCAGAGCCCGACCCCCTCCACCTCTTCACTGATACGAAGACCCTGAGCCCACCGGATCATGGGGCTGCTGACTGGAGAGGTGAGGGGAATGCGGGCATTATACAAACACGGGGATGATGGTCGGGAAATTTGAAGGTGAGGGGAAGCGGGACATTTACAAACACGGGTGAGGGTTGGATATGAGAGGGAGGAAAAATGGGGGGACATTATAAAACCCCGGGGTTTTGAGGGGTTTGGGATGATGATGGCCCTTTCTTTTGTCAGGTTCCTATAAGGTGTTCGATATCGCTGTCTATGTCCCCATGGAGGAGTGGGAGTACATAAAAGGACACAGGGATCTGTCCCAGGAGGTCAGAGGGAGGATCACCGGCCCCTGCCCATCAAAAGGTAAGAGGAGATAAACCCCCAGGGAGTGATGTAAAATCCCAATTCCTCTATCTCCCTTCCCTGTCTTATCGAGATTGGGGGTGATGTATAGTTACATAGGCAGATATACCGCAGCTCTGAATCCATCACTGTGTTCTCACTACGATAGATCCATAGGAGAAACCCAAGAGAAAAGGCCCCGTCCCCTTTTTTCCCCGGACTGCCAAGGGAAAAGTCCCGAGAATCATCGGTAGAGGGAGCTAAAGTCTCCTCTAAAAATACCCGAATGGGAAAAACCTGCCTTTTTCATGGTTTTGTCTTTTAGGGGGGAAAAATTTATTGATATTTAAATGAGGGTAAGCAGAAGAGATGGACTCCCAGGGAAACCCCAGGGAATGACCCTATAACATCTTATACGGGGTGTGGAACCCCTGCAGTCCATATGGGGCATAGATATTTGGGGGTTTTATGTCGATCTGTCTGCTGTACTGAATTGTTCCTATGTCACTCAGGGTGAAGACTGATGATATAAATGGGGGCTGAAGAAGAGAAAGAGGGGCGATACCAGGATGAAAGAGTGAAGGAGGAGATCCCCGAAGATTGACCACAGGTGGTTAATGAATTCGAATTTCCTCATGACCAGAACCCTGAATTCTTATGAATTGGATACAAAAAGGGCCTGGAAACCCCTATTACAGATTCTGATGGAAAAAATCGCTTGTCATTCCCCACTTAAGTGCTCTATAAATGGAGACCCTGGGGACGCAGCCGTTTTGGCCTACGACCTCATCGCCCCTCCTGAATCAGCTGGGGATGTGCACTTTGTCTCAGATGATCGGTTTAGCCATGATGAATGGTCACTAACAGAGGTATCCACTTGTTTAAAGGTGCCCCCTTGGGATTGAAGGGCCAAAGTGTGGGCAAGGACAGACCCGATTTCAGACAAGGTTTGCGTCCAAATCTTTTCAGTCCCGGTTTATGTGATAAAAGGAGGTGAGTGTAGGCAGAACCTGGACTTGTCACTGATAAATTACAGGTTATACAAGGATTTATAAGGCTGCAGTCACCAGGCAGGTTTTTTCACGAAGGAGTGAAAGTAATGAGAAATACACACAGTGACGTCCCATCATTATCTCCAGCGAGACCGTTGTGTGCGGCACAGACAGCAGCGAGACAGGCGGAGAGTGACTCCATAATGTCCTGGTAGTTTATCAGAGGGATCTGGAGCCAACTACATCCCACAGCTGCTGGAGGGGCTATAGAGCCAACACCACCATCCAGGGGCCCCACACATGCTCAGTTGGAGTCTGAGGAATTAGGGGCCTGGGTAGAACTTGGAAGCCTTGGTCCTGCTTCTTCAATCAATTTTGGACATTTCTAACTATGTGACATGTCTCATGGTCGTGTTGGAAGATCCTATCTGTCCCAGGGGAGACAATCCGCATGTATGGGTTTCCAGCATGTGCATGGCTGGATTTTAGACAAATTGAGTGAGGTTGCCTTCTATAGGGATGAGTGGCCCAGAGAAAGTCTGGAGATGTATTTCAGGCGATCATGCTGCCACCATCAGCTTCTGATCTTCCAGCAATGGTTGCAGAGTATTTATTCTCTGATGTTTCTCACCTGACTCGCCAATGTCCATCCGCTACATGAAGCAGAAAATGTGTGACCCATTCAAGAAAACAACCCTTTGTCCTTCAGCAGAATCCAGTTCCGATACTGCCAGGAAATCAGAAACTTTTCTGCTCATGCAGCTTTGTTAGTGGAGGTGCATTGACATCCATCTGCTCTGGAACCCCATACACAGTGACATCCGTCTGCTCCGGGGCCCCATACACAGTAGGGTTAGCAGAGGTGCAGTGACATCCGTCTGCTCCAGGGCACCAAACACAGTAGGGTTAGCAGAGGTGCGGTGACAACCGTCTGCTCTGGAGCCCCAAACCTGGTAGGGTTAGCAGAGGTGCAGTGACATCCGTCTCCTCCAGGTCCCAAACACAGTAGGGTTAGGAGAGGTGTAGTGACAGCCGTCTGCTCCAGGCCCCATACACAGTAGGGTTAGTAGAGGTGCAGTGACATTCGTCTGCTCCGGGGGCCCCCTAAAAAAGTTTGGTTGCAAAGGTTTTCCGTGGGCATTCTCTGCCCCGGGGCCCCCTGCACCCGTAAGGTTAAAATTTAAAAATTGGGAGTGGAAATCCTTCTGCACCGGGCCCCTACAACCAGTAGGGTTTTGCCAAGGGGGTGCCCGTGAATCCGCTGCCTTTGGGGGGGGCCCTACACAAAATAGGGGGTTTGCAGAGGTTTCCGGAAAAATCCATCTGCTTCCCCGGGCCCCCAAAAACGTAGGGGTTTGCAGAGGTGCATGACATCCGTTGTCCCGGGCCCCCCATAAAACTAGGGGGAGTAGAAGAGGGTGGGCAGTCCCTTCTCTCCGGGGCCCCCTAAAAAAATTTGGGTTACGAGGTGTTTTTGACTTTTGTTTTGTTGGGAAAACCCTAAACAGTACAGTTAGCAGAGGGGCAGTTTACATCGGGTTTCCCCGAGGCCCCTGTAAGGTTTGAAAAGCAGAGGGGCAGGACATCCCTCTGTATGGGGAAAACACAGAAGGGTTTTGGAGGGTGCATTTAATCCCTTTGCTCCCGGGCCCCATACACAAATGGGGTTGCAAGGTACAAATGGGCCTCCCTCTGCTCCCCGGGCCCCAAAACACAGTAGGCTTAGGGGGAGGTTTTTCAGTGGGGACCCTTTTTTCTTTCCCGGGGGGCCTACCCCAGTAGGGTTTGGGGGGTGCAGTGACATCCGCCTGCTCCGGGGCCCCCTACACAGTTTTGGGTTAAAGGGGGGGTGCAGTGGGCATCCCTCTGCTCCCGGGCCCCCCACCAGGGAAAAGGGTTTCAGACTGCAGTGAAATCCCTCTGCTTCCCCCCGGGCCCAAAAAAACCCCCAGGGAAAGGTTAAAGGGGGTGCAGTGACCCTCCCTCTGCCCCGAGGCCCCCCCTACCCTGGTTGAAGGTTTCAGTACTTCCCCTCTCTCCCGGGGGCCCCCTTTAAAATAGGGTTTTTGGGGGGGGTTTCAGTGACATGCATTTCTCTGGGGCCCCAAAACGTTTGGGTTTTGTAAAGGGGCGGTTATATCCGTTTGCTCCGTTGGGCCCATAAACAGTAAAGGGGTTTTGCAAAAGGGGGCATGACATTTACTGACCCGGCCCCCTCCCGTTTGGGTTTTGCAAGGTTTCCCGGACCCTCCTTTGCTTTTGGGCCCCCTACAAGTAGGGTTTGAAAGGGGCAGTGACCCTTTTGGGCCCTCCCCGTTTACTGCATAAGCAGCCACCAAACCCGATCACAATAAACAACCCTTTTTTGCAACCCCCATAAAAACACCCCTCATACCCTAAAAGCAAAAGCCAAATTTAGGGGGGGTGGGGTGAAAAACTTTTGGTCTCACTATGTTTTCTGATCCGTGGGGTTTAGAACCAAAGGTGGAATAAAACGGGTTTCTTCTACTTCCCCAAACCCAAATTGGCTTTCAGGAAATTTACGCCCTTTTTATCAATCTGTGTTATGATCCCGGGTATTGTACGGGGTTTGGTTTTAAATTCTTCTTCAGGGCCCCCCCCCCAAAAAAAGAAAACATGGCTCCATATTGAACCGTGGGAATTATCTGCCCAGAAATGGAAAAACTGGAAAAACCCACTGTGCTTTTAAATGCAAAATTGATTTGTGTTTGTCGGAGCTGCCAGAACCCCCTTAAAATAATAT